>CAUYSK010101857.1:0-50385 GCA_963575035.1 Avahi laniger
CCGTCCCTCAAATGGTGCACATTGCACTCTTTCTGTATACATATACCCATTCGCTCTTTCCCCTCCCCCCGCGCCCCTGCCCAACATCCAATAGATGTTTGTCTTATATGGACACTTATGTGTTGATCAGTTAATAACAATTTGTTTTTACCGCACCAACCCCTCTGTCCACATATCCCAATACCACCTTTTGGTTGTTGGCCGGGGGGGCGGGGCAGGTGGGGAAGGGTATGATCCAGAAATCCCACTAGTGGGCAGACATCCAAAGGGAATAAAATCAGTATGTTGATCAGGTCCCATTTATTTATTTTGATTGTTGCTGTGATTGCCTTTGGGGTATTCTTCATAAATTCTTTGTCTAGGCCAATGTCTAGAAGAGTATTTCCAACATCTTCCTCTAGAATTCTAATAGTTTCACTCCTTAGGTTTAAATCTGTTACCCAGCATGAGTTGATTTTTGTGAGAGGTGAAAGGTGTGGGTCCTGGTTCAGTCTTCTACATGTGGCTGCAATCCTTTTTTTCTTGGTAATCTTATCAAAGTCATCTTTATGCCTATGTTCCTGAATACTTTGGCTTCCATATTTGCATACTCATGCTTTGCCTGCTTTTCCCTTTATAAAATCTTTGCTTTCTTATCCCCTCCTATGCTCTCTGGTACCCTTCCAATGCCTAATTATCCTTAACTTTACAAGAAAGTGACACAAGGAAAATTCAACTTTGATTTGGGCAACTTACCCATTCACATCACAAAATATAAAGATCAGAGAAAAAATACCTATTACAATCTCAATTACTTTGAAAGCAAAGTAAGTTTTTACAAAAACTACCAATTTGAGAATTCTCAAACCTAAAAGGCTATTTAGTTCATATACTCAATATCACAAACATGCATCTATCCAACCAAAAACAAACTATGCTTCAGAGAGACTTTTGGAAAAGAAAATCAAGTGTTTCCATTATTTGAATGACTAGACCCCATTATCAAGAAGCCCTTGAGTTTGATTCACTGTCAAGTCACATCACTACTTAGTCAAAAGAGATGAACCTATTCATCTGGGAGGCCTTCTCATTAGCTTCACCTTGGGAACACCTGCACCAAACCCAGGTTACTCTGAATTCCAAAGGATACCCTGGGGAGTCCCTCTCAATCCTGATCCTTCAGGAATAGAAGGCATCTTTTGGCGCTTCACAACTCTCTGGTAAACTAGCTCCCACCCTTTGAGTTGAGGCTGCTTTCTGAACCTCCCTGAGCCGGCTCCTGTATTACTACCAGGTGGTACGATGACAAATGCTCTTTGTTCTCCTCCTTCTTCATCACACTCTCATTCCACCATATCCTCAATCCCTAATCCCTCCTACCTCTTTACCCCCAAACCTTCTAAAGGATGGTGAACTTGATTGATACCAATTGAATACAAGGAATTCAAGCAATAAACAAAACAGCACAGCAAGTGTAATAAATTCTCTGTTGTGAACTGGTTAGCAATTCAAACTGTTAATACCGGAAGATATATTTAGATGTGTTTATCTAAAATGTGCACATATATTTATGATCCCCTCCACATAATCCCCATATTTCTTGCATGCTTTATGGGAGCCATAAAAGGCATACCTACTCCCTAACATTCATTCTTCATGCTGACCCATTCCCTGGCATCTGCCTGATCTGAAGTGTCAAAATTCCACATAAAACACTGAAAGGCCATGTATAAGGCTGCACGAATTACATTGATAGTTTGTTGGATTACTTGTGAGTTAAGTTATTCTAGCACAATGGTAGGCCTAGCATATATCTACAATACATAGTTATTAATTAATTGCAAAACTGTCACAAAATTGTACATCTAAGAAGTGGCTCCATTAAATAAAAATTAGACATTAGGAACTTGACAGATATGTACTTTTTCCTAAGGAAACCAGGACCCATTCAAACTGGCATTCCAATAATTATATATACGCCCATATTCAATTTTCAGGACTTTCCCAGCCAATGGTTGTATGACTAGAAAACAAAGAGCATATGACCAATGAATGCTAGGGAATTTAATAGACATGGTACTTCAACCTTCCCTCCAAATTCCCTGTTTAATTGTTAATGCCATCACAAAATTTATTACTATGAGTAGAAATGACCTCCATAAATTACCTGAGGTTTGACTAATTGAAATATGTGACTGGGGTATCATATCTGCAATGTATTTGACTCAAGAAGAGTAGCTGTGTTTTGTATTAAACTGGATTTGGCAGTGCGTGTTGGGCTTACAAATCTCTAGTGTCAGACCCATGCTAAAGCACCATTTGTTTAAGGAAGATTTGAAGAACATGAGCGAGTAAGAAAGAGTAGGTCCAGATGTTCTGCTTAAACCCAGGTGTGGCTCAGTTGGCCTGTTTTGTGATGAGGGATTTTCCAGAGCACAGGAAACAGCACCTGTATGAGATTACACACAGATTTAAACTCTCTACCAAGTTGACTGCCTTCTGTCTGATCTCCTAATTGCAGTGGCTTAAACAGATCTCAGGTGGAATTGGCCAAATATATAGACTTTGTTTGCTACTACTTGAATTGATTGAAAAAATATAAAAAGAGCTAAGTTGTAATTTGATCTTTTTAAATAGGAAGATCAATTGCCAGTATAATGGATTCAAAGTGGAGAGCACTAAAAAGATTGAAGTTTACCCAATTAATAATTAACCCAGCAATTTTTATTAATTATGGGGTTAATTAATAAAAATTGCTATTATATCATCAAAAAAAGACAAATGTATTTCCCCTACAAATTCAATATCAAAATCAAGGTAATACTGGGGGAAGAAAATGGATTGCTAAGCAGCTATGATGCTGTGTTGGTATTCAACAGGTTTTGGCTATAAATCGGTTTGGTGTGTGTAGATGACTTTTGGCTGCCTTATTAAAGGAAAATTCTTCTAGTAAAAATACACAGCACCCTTTTTTATATAGTAAACAGATGTCAGCCTTTCATTGTAAAGTATTTTTGATTCAGTAGATGTCAAATATTACTTTAACAGACAGTTCCTGTCTACAAAGAATACTTAACATTTGTAAGATGAAATAGCAACAAAAAAGTTTTGGGTTTTATTTTTGAACAGCTAATGAGGCACTATTAAAACAAATGGCTTTGAAACTCCAGCCTTAGCACTTTAATTTAAAGATAATCTCTGTGCATTAAAATATCCCTGGTGTACTGGTGTATGATTTTGCAGTGATAAAAACTCTGCAGTTAAATATGTTTATCCAACAAAGCCACCCTCCCATAAGTCTGTTGGGCTTTCATAAACTGCTGGTTCCTCTTTTGTTACTACAGGCCGTAAGTGCTGAATGACAGAAGGCATGGTACAGATGACCTAATCAAAATAGGTTTCTCCACGTAGAGCTCTTTTCTGAGGACTAAAGCAGGTACCAAGGCCTGCAAAGAAGTAGTCCTTTGTTATCTAACATCTTATCATTAGACGTTTTTTGATACAGTACATGTCTATACAGGTTGTTTAGGAAGAAATCCTGCTAACTCAAAGTTAGTTGCTTCATATTAAAACTGTTTAATCGAAGTGGTATGATACAAACCTGGATGGTTTCATGGACTCAAAAGCATCTTTGTAGCACGTGCCCCAAAAAGCAAACCCCTTTGCAAGTTCTCGTGGCCTTTTAACAGCACCAAACTCCTCTGCCTATGTTTGTGTACTCAGTTACGCATCCGGGGAATCCCTAGAGCCAGCCAAAGCTGGAAGAGGCAAGAAAGGATTCTCCCCTAGAGCCTTTGGAGGGAGATCCTCCAGACCTGGGAGAGAACACACTGTTGTTATAAGCTGTTTCCGGTAATTTGTCACAGCAGCCCCAGAAAATGAATCTAATGATATTATAGTGTGTTAGAGTTTAAAAATATGAACTAAATTAAATGTTTATAAGTTATTTTAACCAAGAAGATGTTTAAGTTTCCTTTGGAAAAGGTTCTAGATAAACTCAAGGTGAAAAGATGCTTTTCTCACTATGGCTGGAAGCTTGACTCAGATTGTGTTGTTAATGGACTTGTGAAAACTCCAGAGTCAGAGAATGACACATAACCCACATTCACAGCAAAGCTTCACTGGCAAGAGGAAGAATGGTTAAGAGAGGGTGGGCCCAGGGGATCGGGACAGATCCATCTTCAGCCCTGGAAAATGATGAACAGGAGGGGTAATCACCTCCTATTTGACTATGCACAAAAGGAAGCATACTCCTACAAAGTGTAAAATGCCATTAAATTAAAATCTTTCTCTTAAGTGACACAGCAGAGTCACTGCATGCATGTAGATGGCTCTGTGGAGTCTTGATAGAGTCCCTCAGAACACAAAGGGGCTCTGACTCCCTGAGGCACTGACATTTATTGCTCAGTCCCATCACTTTACCAAGAGAAGCAAGTGACAAAATATGAAGGAGTTTCTTAAGGAATAAAAGTAGCTGATATTCTTTAACACACTCATGCAGCCGTGGTGATCAAGATGTTTTACCACCTCCTGCCAACTAATTTTGCTGGTTGTCCTCTTTTAAGGCTCCTCTGTGATCTACTTGTGCCTAGCAACAACTCTGCGGGCTTCCCATGAAACTCATACCAGTATGGAGTCAACTTGCGGAATCTCTGAAGATTCCCTTCTGCCCCCATGACAATGCCAGCATCCTCCCCACTGTGGGGTTATACAAGCACCCCATGCCACCTGTCTCAGTACCCAGCCTCTTCCAAAACGCTAGCAGCCCACAAGTGGAACAAGGGTGCATGCAAGCTGAAAAGTGAAAGGAACCTGATATACACTCCTCCATAATGCTCCTTACCTGCTCTGTACAAGCCGCCCATCCCTGCTGGTATAGTCTGCTTATGCCCCTGCAGAGACCCCACACCGCCCCCAACCTTCATCTTTATTCATGCTGCCTCTTCCTTTCTTCTAGACATCTTTTCTACACAGACTATGTTCTCCTTCTCCTCACTACCTGTTCAGCTTCTCCTCATTTTCCAAAGACCAGCTTAAGTTCTACTGCAACCATTCAAACCTCAGCCTGCCATCCCATCATCACAGCACACACTGTGACAAGGAACATCTCACACAACCCACTTCCATCCTTCTCCCAAAGAGAACAATGAGACTGGAACACGAGCCGAGATTAGAATAAAATTGGTTTGTATTATGAAGCAATGGAGTTTCAGTAGCAGGAATGTAGTAAGACTGCATTGGGGTGAGCATCATCCTTCATCTTTTTCTTTTGTTAAGTTTTGAAATCTTTCTTTAGGTTTATCTTCTCACGGTCAATACGTATGATACCTAGATAGGTCAGGACAGTGGTTCTGAATGTGGACCACTTGAGCTCTGACCAGGGGAAAGTTGCTTAGCTTCTTTGTGTCTCATTTTCTTCACCTGAAGTTTGGAAAAATGGTACTTACCTCAAAGGGGAATTTCATGGGGACTAAACAAGAAAAGCACCTATTAAGTGCTCAGTGCAATGTCTGGCACACAGTAAAGAGCTCAATGAAAGACAGTTGGTACAGGATCTCAAGGGCTGAATAAGGTAAGCGCTAAATAGGTCACTCAGCCTGTTTTTAGGTAAACCATAGATCACAGATATAAAAGCAGTGTTTGTGACTCACCCAAGGTCCAGCTCAGCTGATCACGCCTGGAATTAACAAAGGAGTTTGGAGCCAAAGCCTTATAGCAGTAAACAGTGTGCTCTGTCCCGGAATGCCCCCACCCCATCTTCCTTGGGAACCTATAGCAGCAGGACAAAGCTGATAAAAGACTAGAGGATTCCGACCTTTCTTTCTGCTTACCCTCCTACCCACACTTTTTCTCTCCCTCCCTCTCCACTCCCCAACTCTCTCCTTTCTATCCATCTCTTTATCTTTGTTTCTGTCTCAGATATGACTTATCAGAGACCCGGCACTTGGCCAGTCAGGCCCCCCAGTCCCCAGCACGGTGCTGAGTACACAGCGGTAGTACAATAAATACTTGATTCAATTTTGTTGTGCTAGTAAAGAGCATTTTCATTTTCTTTACACAACAATAACCAACCTAAAAAGATAACGTGGTAGCGCAGGACACCCCTAAAATAGGGACACAAGCATATATAAGAGAAAGCATAACCCAAGTTTTGTTTGAAGTTCTAATCAAACCAAAAGCCTCAAAGATGTGAAAAATATACTGCTACCTATCTGTGAAATGTGTAAAAGACTTTTATCTAATAAATTTTAGTCCAAATTAATACTGGATATTTTCATCTAGTTGTTGGCAAATTTAGTTTCCCCTCATAATGCGTGTTACATAGTTTTAAATTCCCATGATGAGACATGCTGACCAAGTTAGTTTTATGTTCCCTGTTTCTCTGCTTTCCAGAGTTTCAGCTAACAGCAAAAAAAAAAAAAAAGACAGAAAAAAGAAAAAGAAAAATGACAACATAAATTCTTTCTTATAATGACACAACAGCAGTTTTAGCTGATACCAGGTCTACAACTTCACATAGCGAAATTCTAGTCTTTATATTGTCAACGAGGTATAATTAAACTTCATGTTCAACATACCCTCTTATGAGAAGTTCACTTTTAGTTTCATTTGAAAAAGTTTTAAAAATATAATCTGGATGTATGAATAGAATGAAATAATCAGGAGCATCTCTACTCTAAAACTAACTAAGATTTTTTTGTCTTTCTTTGTCATACCAATCAATAATAAAATTCTAAAGCATTTGAACCTGAGAGAGTAAATTAAAGCCAAAGCCTGAGCAATGCCTCGCAGACAAGTGTGAAGTCGAAAGTCAGTTACTGTGTGTTTATGAGCATTGTCAAGCTCCCATGTTTCCAGGGGAAATGGTGGTGCAAAAATTATGCCCCTGCTCTTGGGGAATGAGAATCATATAAACTGTCTCGTGTAAATCATATTTTGCTCGTCTAAGTGGATCAGACGAGGGAGAAGGAAATGGGGCTCTCCATGGCGAGAAGCTTTGATCATTTTGATCAAACACAGACCACCTATCAGCCTTCCAAGTGCCACCATGCGTCATACGCATTTTCAATATTGTGTCATAATAGCTACCAGTCACTGTAGTTGAGATAAAAAAGGGATGGTAATTAAATATATGATTGGATCCAGACATTTTAATCATGCCATCTATCTATTTTACAGAGCAGGCCTGCTGTTTTTTCAGCAGTTCCCTGGAATCGCCCTAGGATGACATTTGCATGCTAACTGAATTCACGTACCGTGCAGATTCACAAGGACATCTGTTGCTGATTGTTTTGGTCCTCTGCTTTTCAGACTCAAATATGAAAATGCAGAAAGTAAAAGGCAAATTATGGAGCCCGGGGCAAGAGAGCAAACTGATTGTCTGATTTTTCTTTCTCTCTCACCATCTCTCTAGAGACTATTACAGAAACTAAAAGCATCCCCCACTTTGCAGTTCCTTTGGCCGTACAATAAAATCAGTGTCCATGAAATGATGCTGTTTCCCAGAAGCTTCTTGTCTTAATCTTATTCACGTTGGCCTAGAAAGAGACCCCATTCCCAGCTTGAAGGTCTCCAAACACAAGACAGTAGGAAAGGAGAGAAGCTGCCCTGAGCCTACAATCCAGACGTAGGTAAGAGACAGGGTCCACAACATCCTATGTCACATGGAAAAGCTGATCAGCTGGCTTGGCAAACATTCTTTCCAACCCAAGAAAGACTGAGGGATGTCAAATGCAAAGGAACTGTGTCACATAAACACAGAAGGGGTCATTAAAGACACGGCTTCTTCAAAAGGGTCCGTGTTAACCATGCAGAGGTAGAACTGCTCAGGGGTAGCAGTGGAGGAGCTTTCCTTGGCCTTATTCAGGGCAAAGACTGGGTATCAAAGTGAGATTTGGAAAATATTTTTTGTCAGCCATCATGTGTCTAGCACCATTAGGGATATTTTCACTGACATTTTTCTGCAATTCTCATAATTCTTAGAGTTGGGGAATTATCCCCCTTTTGGAAATGAAGAACCTACAATTTGGAAAGAATAGATAACCTGTGAAGGTTACTCAGCCAGGAAGCCACAGACTAAGGTTGATTCAAACCCAGCCTTCTCTCTCTGAGCACATGGTAGTGAACTTTTCACTACGTCACACCACATCCTCTGTCCCCCTCTTGATTGTGCAGCATTAATCAATCTCTTTTTTTCATTCTTCACATAGCACAAAATTTATAACTTTGAGAAAAGCTATCCTTCCTGTCTTTTATGTCTTTGCCTCAACAGAAGATAGGCAAAGCATTTGCTTCAATGTTTAAATAAGTCTAAGTTGAGAATATACCTGTTCAAGTAACTTCAGGCTGCCTGGACACCGGAATGTGACGTTCCAATGGCAGGAATTGCTTGAGTGGGTCAGGGTCGCTGTGAGAGGAAAAGGAATTGCTTCTCTCCTCACTCTGCTGCCCCATCCACTCAGCTGCCCACTTAAATTCAAATGCAGTACTATTAAATATTTATTGAGCACTGACTATGTGTCAGGCACACTCACTTATATTAATTTGCTTTGCAGCCTCAAAACAGCCCCAAGAGATAAGTAGCAATGGCCCCACCATCACCTAAGCCTAAGGTGCTTAAGACCACTCAGCTGGCAGTGGCTAAGAGTCAGACATAGTCTCTTGGCTATAGGCCATTTCCCACCCCCATAACTGTCCCCATGATCCTTATTTTTCTTGTTCTTCCCACCAAAATCTCATCTCCCATACCGCTTATTAGCTCAGAGTACTCATCCACTTACCACCCTCTCCCCCAACATCTAAGCTCCCTTACTCTGTCTCCAAATCCCATATCCAACTCCTTGGTCCCCCTGTGGCAGTGGTTCTCAAACTTTATTGTGTTTAAAAATCTCTTAAAGAGCTTCTTCAGTTTCTATGCCCCATCCTCAGAGATTCTGACTCAATAGGTCAGGGTGGGGCCCGACACTTTGCATTTCTAACAAGCTCACAGCAATGCCCAGGCTGCTGATCTGAGTGCCAGCCTTTGGAACCACTGCCAGCCTGACCTCTTGTCTCTCTGCTACTTTCCTACAGTGGAGCCCTTCCTCCTTACCGACAGGGGAGGAGGTCTTTCAGCCGTCTCAACCTTGCTCTCGTACTAACCAGGGCAGCCAGGAAGATGTGTTTTACCCCCTATGCCCTGGCTGCGCTTCAGTGGAAAGCCTCCACTCTCACTGGCTTCCTCCTTACTCTAGGAAGGAGCATGGAGCAGCCCTGCTCAAGGGTGCTTTCTCAGCTGACTTGACATGTTCCAAGGGTTTCAAAGTCAGACTTCACTACTGGGTGCGGCCAGTATAAGACTGTAAGACCTATAAGACCTTTCTATGCCTCTGATTCATCATCTCAAAATTGGCATTACAATATTTACCTTATAAGGTATGGCAAAGACCAAAATAAAAAGCATAGTATAATATTATCCCTAGTACATTGATTGATCCAGAGTAGACCCTCAATACACACTCATTCCCTTATTCCTTGTTCTTCCTGCCCTCAAAATGTGTACGGTTCAGTGCCTGCCTCCAAAGGCTGCAGCAGCAGTTCAAGGCACAGATGAAAGGCAATGAAGACAAGACAATGAAGAATGACGGCAAACTCATAGCCGCCACGTCGAAGGCATTTTCAGAAACTGTGAGTATGTCTTCCCTCATGACTGTTTTATCATACGTATGTGGAATGAGAGGAATTCGATTTTGCCACACAATTTGCCAGACAATTTTAGTGGGACCCAGGAGCCAGGACCCCTCAATATAAGGTGAGCAAGAAAAGATAGGGACTTGCTCTTTGCCCTTGTACCTCTTCCCTGAGGACATGTGTGGTGACCTCCAGCTGAGGGAGGAGGCCAGCTTAGCCCCTAACAGAGAGCCTTAAACCCAGGAATTTCTTAGGACTTTTAATGTTTTCCATTTTAAAAGTTCTTTAGTATCTTAAATTTTGTAAATATTTATAAAATATTCTTGTAGTACATTTTTTTGGTTCTTTCAGTCTTTTAACTTTTTGTTTGTATTGTTTTACGAAATATTCATTTTTCTTTCTTTTCTTTGTCTTTCTTACAGATTTTACCATCTAGTCTAATTTAATGCTTTTTTTGCTTCTACTTATCTTAATTTCATGTTTTTCAGGGGCAGCTTTTCTTATAATTTTTTATTACATGTGCAATTTTTAATAATGTGTATTTTTATTTTATTCTTATTAATTTTCTAGTTTAGCTTTCTCACCTTTGACCCCTTTGTTTTATTTTCCACATTTGGTTTTCCTTAGCCTGACGCATTTTTACTCTTCTATTCATTTTCTTGTACTATTGTTGTTTGTTATAATGTTTAAATGGAGTCCTTGTTATTATTTTAATCTTTTCATTTATTTTGATTTTTATTATTTGTAAGGTTTTTATTTATTTTTTAATTCTTTTCATTCTATGTTTATGAATTACACACTACTGTGGAGAAAGACTCCCTAAATGGGGATGGTTGGGGGCTCACTTCCTAACAGTCCTTCAGGCTCCTCATAAGAGATCATCTTCCCCTCAATGTTGAATTCCCTAAAATTTATTTGAAGGAAGCAGGAAAAACCATAGATTAAATTCCTTTCCAGGATTACCATAATTTTACCTGGGCAGGCAGCATTTTTGGGCCACTGGAATAGTATGGTTTTCTTCTACCACATTCCTTTCAATCCCACGTAATAGGATTTATGTGACCCAACAGCTATGGCATACGTAATCACAGACATTCAGAAAGAATTGATTGCTGTGTGACAGGATGCTGAGAGAAGTAGGACTCTCAGGGTAAACCACTCTGACTTTAACAAGGAGGCTGAGGATACCGAATCTTCCAATTAACAGAGCCATTATTCCAGGTTCCGCAACCAAGTTTTGGAATCCTTCATCTACTTGTCACCAACCTATTATCACCAATATGACTCATCATTCATTTAAGCAACATTCATAGCAAACCTTCTGGTGTTTAAGTCTCCTCAACTCTATCCCTTTATTAAGAAGCCCAAAGATAAGTTAACTTGGAAGCAGCAAAATGTCTCTGGTAGGGTTTAGAGCCCACAATAATGGCTGCCTCAATTTTTTCTCATAAATTTCAGTTTTCCATCCCAAAGTCCTTAAGAAACAAAGAATTAAAGAAGACTTTTTTTTACCATAGAGCTATATGCCACTTTGGACTAGTTTGAGTCCCTGAAAAATAACCTGGTTAATGAATGAAGTCTGATGCCCTGCTTTAATGTTCCTTTCACTTACTATACTTACATGTACTCCAGTTGGAGGTCTATTCAAGAAATTCATTCTTTTAGGTGGAATTGTCTTATTGACATCCCCATCCACCAATTGGCTATCCATTACCGCAGTATCCCTCTCTGGCCATTCGTCCTACTATAGGGCTTGGTTTCCTGGGATAGCCCTCATAAATGTTAGTCTCCACTCTCTCTGATTCGCAGTAACTATTCTCAGCCATTTAACTCTTCACAAATATTGTCTTTATATTAGTTACTTGGCCTGAAGAGCCTGAAAATTTTCATGACAAAAATAACATAGCCATTCCATAGTTTTATCTAAGTGTATCAGACTGCTCATTTCACATCAAGTCATACAATTAACCACCATAGGATGTGACATCCCCAAATCACTAGATTGTTCAGAAATTCCCTCTTGTGAGAAACATTCTCTTGTGGAATGTGGCTAAATAAAAGCCTAAATGTAAAGATCCCAAACTGGCAACTTCTCATCTGGAAGTTGGCAAGGATGCTATCTTGGCAGCTGTAAGGAGAAAATACCCTTACCAAGAGGAAGAGGGACTGGCTTCCCACACTCAGTAGTGTTTACTACCTGCTTGCCCTAGCCAGAGTGCCTGCTATAGTACTGCCTGAATTTTGCTACATGCAACCATCAGCTCCTTGCCAACTTACCTAGATCATGCTCCACAATCACTTGTGTGGCTCAAGCTGAGACATCTTCTATGGCAGATTGAGAAATAGCTGCTTATTTTCCATTAAAGAAAGGGGAACACAGAAATGAGATTCTTCTATACTATTGTTCTTGTTTCTACCAGTGTCTAATAAGGAGCTGCTTACGAGTCTCTCTCCCAACTAAATAGTAAGCCCCTTGAAGGCAGAGCCTCTGTCTTTACTCGATTCGTTTTACAATTATTTGCCTTTCCATTTTAGTCATCTTTATTGCCCCAAACCAAACATTGCCTCATATATTACTAAAATAATGACCCACGTGTCCTCTGTGTCTTCTGTGGTGACAAATAAGCTGCTAATAAGTTTTCTCTGTGTGGCCAGATTGTGTGTCCTTGTTAATTGGGTTACTGAAGTCCATCAGTCATTCCCAGCCCTCTTAGAGCTTACAGAGAAATTGTCCAAAATCTGATTTTATCACCATGATTCCAACTCTTCTACAGCTTCCTTCCCAGTACCTAAAATGACATTCACGATTCACAGCATGGTCCTCTGCAGAGTGACCCAGAAAATATTACCAGCCTGGTTTCCTTTCTACCCTTCTCCGTGCCTCACCGTCCTCCAAATGCTTTGTTCATTTATGCCTTGCTTTCTTTCCATGTGTTGTTCCTTCTAAGAATGATGCCCTCTTTATCTGCACCTGGTAAACTAGTCATACTTTAAAACTTTTCAATATCTTCTCCTCCCTGCAAAGGTCATGCTCTCTCTAAGTTCCCATAGGTTTTGTCATGTTATTATTGGTTTACAAGTTTTATCTCAAGGAACTACCTCTGCGGTTATTCATCTTGGGAAGGTTAGAGAGACCTAATGAACTAGTAGTTATCACCCAGCAAGACTGTGGGTCCTCAGAAATCAAATCACCCAGGTTAGGTAAAGTGAATAACTTTGTTCTTCCTGGCTGCAAATCTTCAGTTTATACAGAGAGACCATATGTATTCATGAACTTAACTAACATTTGACAAGTGTCTAATATATGCTACACTGTTGCAGGTGCTGGGGAGACTGCAGTGAACCAGGGCCTAAAGCACAGCACAGAAAATAGCAAAGAGCCTTTATAGGAGTTTCCTTGGCCTAACACTACCCAGAGGCTAGTTAGGTCTCAGATCCATTACTTTATTAAAGAGTTTGTGGAAAGGTGATGGGGAAACAAGCTTTGGGTTAAAAAAAAACAAAACAAACAAATAAACCCAACAAACCAAAACTAATTTTGCCAGGAAAATACTGCACTCTCCTCTCTAACTCTGATCCCACTTGGTTAAATGACATGTATCAAGGTTATAATTTAAGTAGGAATTGTTTCATGAGGTTTTTTTTTTTCCTCTACTTTTTTGTGAGCATTTGCCTTTGAAGCTTCCCACTGTGAGACATTTATACTATATAGGATAGTATCAGGCCGATGACTTCTAAAGCTGGGGATGAAAACACCAAGGGCTTTATAGAGTTTCTGAGCACTGATTTCCTCCATGACCCAAAAACAAACTTTACGTGAAAGAGATCACATTCAAAACACGGCAATGCTTTTGGAAGCACCAGACAGGACTTAAATGTGATGTTGTACACAACAACTTGAAAGTCGTTGAAGAGGTTTGCTGTGAAGTGCAGCGCTGAACACAGTACACGGATGCAAATGTCATCCACTCACAGCTGGTGCCAAAGGGACACCTACTCCCAGCTAGACCCTCTGCTTTTGACAGCCTAACAAGGTTCTAATTAGAGGATTAGTCTCCTGCTGCCCAGGGAGAAGGAGCTTAATCTGCCAGATGCAAAGACATTTCCATCGGAAAAGCCATCTGAGTGATATGGCAGTCAATCAACAGCTCACTGGCTCTCCTCTGGTGTTTACATTTTCGTGTCTGAGATGTCTGAGTGTTTTACAGCTTAGGTGATCATCATTCACTTCCCAGAGCATGAGTTTCAGAGTTTTCACTAGAACTTTAAGTGATTGTGAAGCTTCACCCAATGGCATATATAAAGGCAAGTATGTTTTTATTGTAGTCACAATAATATCAATAAGAAAGAATAAAAAGGAAGACTGTATAAAATAGAAGTTGGCTTTTGAGGGCCCAGGTACAGTGGTGTGCACCTGTAGTCCCAGCTACTTGGGAGGCTGAGGTGAGAAGATGGCTTTAGCCTAGGAGTTTGAGATTAGCTTAGGCAACATAGTGAGATCCCAGTCTTTAAAAAAAAAAATTAAAAAAAAGAAGTTGCCTGTTAAATGCATATGCTTTTCCTTTTATTTTAGACTATTCTACATAAATTAAGTTTACTTAAAGATGTAATAAACAGAATTAGAAAGTTAATTTTGTATGAAAGCAGTAGAGGGACAGAATATACTGAGAAAAAAATAATATAAATAAAAATATAATTTAAATTATTTTGAAAAAGCCAAAACCTACCACAGCTTTGGCCCTTATTTTAAATACTAAATTCAATAAAACTGTTTAAAACAAAACTCTTCCTGGATATAATGGGCCCCCCCATTCCTCATAGTCTATAAACTATCGTCAACCACAATCTCCCCAGCAGTAGCATTATGACGATTGACACAGCCTATCAGGACATGAGAGAATTAACTACATGTACTAAAATGACAAGGAATTCCTTACTTGGTACCCCAATGGCCCAAAAACGATAGTGGAATTTCTCTTAAGACCTCATGGTAGCCAGTATTCAATTATATACTTCGAGAAACTGATTTGGTATCATCATATCTTCTCTTAAACATTTGAAACCCTGTGCTAGAAATTTTCATATATGTATATATAATATATATATTAGATAATTATATATATTACCTGGAAAATACAAGCTAATCCAGCTTTTTAAAGCAGAGCTCATGTATTCTGTGGTCATCAATTCAGAAACTGCTTAGAGTTTTACTTATATTTGGAACATTTGGAACCATAGAACAAGATAAATGGTTGATTTTTTAAGTTTATCTAGAATTATCCTTCTATTATTTTGTAACATTAATAATAAACCTAATACTACACATTTGCATAACACTTTACAAAGTAGTTTCATATCCATTATCTTTTTTACTGGGCTGTAAGTTCCACCATGTCGGGGCCACCGTTATCTTATTCAGGGCTGTATCCCTCATGCCTGGCCCGAAATGAAATGCTAACTAACTCTATTTTTATATAGTGAGTAGATTCATTTGAGTAGGCATGCCAGGTATAAATATTCTCATTCTAGAATGAGGAAACCGAGGCTCAGAAAAATTGAGTGATATAAACATGGAACCAAAATAAGTGATCAAGCCAGCACCAGAACCAGACTTTGGGATTCCACGCTTATTTCTCTCTCCACTGACTACTCCATTTCATCTCCCATTACTTATGTTTTTTAAGTAGCTGGTAATCCGCAAACTGTTATGTTTTTTATGGTTGCACTTGATCTGTATGAAAACGTTATGAGGAAAGTATGGGCTATAGCTTTGCCATTTTTCAATGAGAAAACTGAAGGTCAGTAGAGTCCCAAATCACCTACTAATAGGCAGCAGAGCTAGAAACTAGAGCTGAGGTCTGATTTCATCCTCGGTGCCCTTCTCTCTGTCTGTCCTTGTTACCCCTTCAAGAGGTAGCCCCCTCATTTCTGCATACAATGACCAGGCAGGGTGCAGGCTCTTCAGGGAGATGAGGACCAATGGCACTGCCGCCACTTTCCAAGGGCTCATCTTCCTGTGGCAGGCCTGGCCATGTGCACAGCTGACTGTATCACAGATCTGAGCATGATAAACACCAAAAAGGTACACGAAGAAGGCAGCGGGTTCTGTCAGAACAACACGAAATGAAAGCATTTGGGGCTGCAAAGTGCAATCCTGATTCTGACTTCGATTTACCCTCTAATCTTGAATAAGATTAGATACCTACTTTTCATTTCTTAGCCTATCAAATAGGAAAACATATATACAGTGCTTATGGGGGTGCATTTTCTATAATCCAGTCTTTTGGGTTTTTTAAAGCCAAAAAAACTCAATTTCCAGCTTCAATTTAAATGAAAAATTATTTTTCAACTTTTAATGAAACCTCTGTGTCCTTGCAGCAAAAGCCATTTCACCCGTCCCTCCCTCGCTCTCAGAACCCTCATCTTGGCCAGAGGCAACGTGCCCTACTCAGTGCGCGGCTCCTATTTGTCTAAGCTAGTGACTCTCTACATAACTGTGTATCAGATCCCCTGGGTGCTTTTGAAAAATATCAATGTCTTGTCCCCACTCAGATCAATTATATTTGAAAGCTCTGACCGTTTTTCTCCAAACAGAATGGGACGGCTGGGTTCAAATCATTTAATAATAGTAAATTATCTCATCTCCAGAACTTCTTTATAGTGAATTAAATTATTCCAATTTTCTCTAGCTCAAGCCAATAAACAATTATCTGAAGAAAACTTCTAATTTTTTAACCTGAAATATTCTTACAACTTTTTAGGTGAATAAACTGTGCACAAAATTCAATGAACACTAAAAATAAAGTTAACATCACCTTTTTTTTTTTTTTTATCGGGGGAGAGTTAGTGAGAAAGAATGAGAAAATGGTTTACTTTAACAGGTATTTATTTTTAATTGGAGAAAAGTTTGTAAGGTTCTGGTGAGAAGTGAAATACTTATTAGCAGCTATCCATATAAGCTATTGCAGTGATATATATATGTTGTACCCTGTAAAATGGAAAATGAAAAATAAATGCCGTGGCTATTTTTTTAAATGTATTTTTGTTAGGTTATGGTGTTAGTTCCTAAAAGGAAAGAACATTGGAGT
Organism: Avahi laniger; assembly: GCA_963575035.1. Classification (NCBI taxonomy): domain Eukaryota; kingdom Metazoa; phylum Chordata; class Mammalia; order Primates; family Indriidae; genus Avahi; species Avahi laniger. Next base: position 16,737 of record CAUYSK010101857.1, read on the forward strand.
TTGAAACTGACCACTTTGTGGCTAAATTACTTTGACAGTTTCAATGGTCTGAATTTGTAAATGACATGAAACAGCTACTACAAGAACAAAAGTGTCTGATTCTTGTTACTTTGTGGTTGCTCTGTATTTCAGTGACAAAAGCAGTTTCTAGAAGTCACTGAGAATCATGTATGAACACGTTAAGGTTTTTTTTCCACCATGAAGAACAGATCAAAAGGACCCCCTGAAGCCATGTCTGTCCTTTATTTCTGCTAGTATAATTACTAATCTATTTGGTAGAATACTGTCATTTTATTTTTTTCTAAGCTCATGATTATATTACTTTTTTATCCTTGCTGTCTAAAATGCCAGCAGTAGGCTAGAATAACTCAGTGACTTTGGTCATAATAAAAACTTAAAATTAAGAGTGACATACAGATCTTATGGTATGGTGGAAACAAAAATGGACTAGGAATGAGTTCATTTATGTATGAGCTGCAGCAAATTGCAAACAACTTCACTGGGCTGCAGTATCTGCAAATAATGAGCTAAGTGAAATTGTGATCTTTTGGTGGAATCCTTAAAGTTAAAAAAAATTAAGCTCCTCATTCTGACACCTATTGAATGTAATCTATTTTATCAGAATTCTACTGATATATCAATATTCTACATTTTCAAGTGTTCTCACTAACTTCAGGCATTGTCTATGCAAAACAGAGAGAGAGAGAAAGAGAGAGAAGCAGGAGAGAGAAAGCTTCACAAGCAGCTACATTCATAGTATAGTCATAGTAAAGTTGGAACCTGTGGATATGGAGGCTGACTTTTCATCTACGGTTAGTTGAATCCGTGGATGCAGGGCCCTGGGACATGGAGGGCCAAATGGAGGACTTTAGTATCCCCTGATTGTGGTATCCCCTTTTGTTTAAGGGTCCCAGACCAATTCCCCATGGGTACCGAAGGATAACTGTATTACATGTAGGAATGGTCACATAAGGGTCACCTTGTTAGGCTCCACACAAACTATACTCAGGGATGAGCTGTCCTGTTGCTCAAAATGTCTGCAGGTGAATCTGTTGGGGGTACTTGTTAAATGTGCAAATTTCTGAGCTCCTCCCCCAACTGAAGGAAGCACAATCTCTGCATGTGGAGTCCAGAAATTTGTATTTACAAACTCCTCCATCAATTCTTATTCACAAGCAAATCTGAGAACCATTGGACTCAAAATAAAATCAAAGTTATTCAGACTGTCTCCAGTCCTTTAAAGAAAAATACGAGGCTTGCATCTGGCTCTGACGCACAGGAAATAAATTTGGATTCGCATCTTAAGCTCTGCTGGGAAGTAGACATTTTCCATTTCAAACAGAAAATATTATGGGGTGGGGGTGAGTGGCAAACCATCAGTACGATTGGAGGCCTAAAAGGGGAGTCCCTGTGCTCTTGAGACAGTAGAACTCATTATTGCTAATCACTCAGAGAGGAAGCACTTCACCAAAGAGCATGCTAAATGCCTGTAGGTCTGTAGGTCGCAGGAGTCCCTTAATTGAGACATACTTTATGCAGAAATTGGATAATTAGAGAGTGCATGTTCAATTAACTTTCAGGATCTATGAAGTACTAAGAAATATACAGGGTGCTAAAAGGCTGTGTATAGAAATGTTTGTTATTGCTGTGAGAAAAAGAACTCTTTTGAAGTCTGAAGTCTGGAGTGTAGCTTTTAGTGCTATTTCATCAGAGGTAGCATCTTGGATTGGTGACATTTGTTTAATAATTTTTTAAATTGAAAATAGCTTAGTTACAAATAATGTAGGCTCTTTATAGGGGTTTAATGGTTAGACTGGGGTGGGAAGAGGTGTTACTGCTCACCAAATGGCCTAAAATATATTTCCTAAATTCCTCTTTTAGCAACAATCCCAACCAGCCTCTATCCTACAATACATACATTCAAAGGTACTATAAGAGAGAAAAAGTAGTATTTTTCCTTACCTGTCACAAGGTTTGTGGCTGAAACTCCTATAGCAAAAGACAGATCAATAAGAGAAAAGCATATAAATTTATTTAATATAAGTTTAATGTGGCACAGAAACCTTCACAAGAAAATGAAAACCCAATGAAACATACAAACTTGTATATTTTTATGGACAGTCATGCAGAAGTATGATAGAGAACAAAAGTATTTGATCTAATGGCAATAAACTAGGGGGAACTTAGCAAGGCCTATTTGTTCAGATTCTTCTTGGTATTTCTGTGTCTTCAAGGAAAGGATGGTCCTTTCTTCCAGGTATATGGAAGATACATCTGGAATGACTGTCTCTGACCAATTCAGAGAGAAAAGTCAGAGAATTCTTTCATGGCCTGTTTCAGGGGAGAAAAGTGGGAAAAGGGCAGAGAAAGACCTCCCTCCTTCTGCTGTTTCCTCAATTGCCAATGTGCCGTATTTGGGCATGTCCTGAACTCTATGTTGTCTTCTTATTTAAATCATTGTATATAGAAGCAGTGCCTCTGTACTTCATACTGAATGAATAAAGACTGCCAGGCAATTAAAATCTGCTTTACTAATTAAAATAATATAGATATCAAACTTTCAAAAAATTGTTTTTTCTTGAACTCACAACAAAGAATATCTGAATAACCAGTAGCCCATATACTTCATATTTCTATTTTGTACCTGAAACCAAGAAACCATCTTATTGCCACAACTTATACAAATATTCTTTATTGTCGTCCCAGAGAGCATATAAAGAGACATTCTAGCTATGTCATGATTTTCATAACACTCCAAGTAGCTTTAGGGTAAACTATAAGAGATATAAAAGCAAGAAAATTAATTCATTCAATGATTTTTTTTTGCATAACTATTAATGTTTCTAAGTACTGTTCTGTATATGCTTGATGCATATGTTAATAAACTTCTGTTTATTTTTCTCTTGTTAATCTGTCTTTTGTTAGTCTAATTTATAGGGTCCAGGCAATGAACCTAAAATGAGTAGAGAAAAAAAATAATTTTTTCCTCCCCTACACAGAAAGTTTCATACAAAGATAATAAATTTATCTTATTTAAAGACAAGGTGCTCAATTACAAATGAATGGCACAGAAGAAGGAGTGCTATATACTTTCAAAGACAGACTGATCATTGTGGGCTGGCTTGGTGAGAAAGTGATTATAAAGGATGTAATATGTGAATTAAGTAAAGGAAGAACAGGACTTGGCTAAGTGGAAAATGGTCAGTGAAAGAATTCTGGACAGAAAGACTAATGCAGAATAAGGCATAGAATTGGACATATTCAAAGAACAAAGAATTTGGCTGGCACAGAATTCCCATAAGAATACATCAATGGCCTACTTACTGAGTGTAGGTTCCTTTCTGTGGGGGAAAAAAGGGTTCTTCAAGGTGTTTGAGCAAAGTATATTGTTGATGACTGGGTTTTAGGAAGATTAAAATGAGAATGGTATGTTTGTCTGGATTGCCACAGAAGAGCAAATAAAAGAGAAAGTTAGTCCAAGAATATTTGGGGCCATAGATCATTGTCAATTTAAAAAATAAATATAGGGAAATCTACTGTTAATAACCATGGTGATAGTTCTTGCATTCATATTTATTTCTTAATTTCTAGGAGAGGACATGACCAGAGGCTACTGGAGGGTGGTATGGGCTCTCATGAACATGGAAACAATCTCTTTTTACAGTTGTTTAAGTTTGATGTGCTTTCTCTCTCTTAGTCATTCATCATTTTATTTTAAGCGGAAGGCAATTGAGAAGAAGCAGATACAAGAAAAGCTCTCTGCCTTCTCTCTATTTGCCTAAAAGCAAGACATAGTTTGTGAAAGTGCCCCCCCTTCTCTCTCTATCAGGAAGAACAAAAGTTAATCACCAGAAACAACACTATATCCGTATTAGCCCAAAAGAATCTACATAACAAACTTTACTAACTAGCCATTACCTCCCATTAGATCCCCCAAATATTTATCTTCCCACAATTTGCTGCCCTAGAAACACAAAGTCCTTTTCCTTTGCCTTGTCACTTTTCTAAAAACTTATTGTTCTTTTGTTAAGATATTTTATAAGTGCACGTTTTACCCACCCCTTTGAGTTACTCATCTCTGAGTGCTCCCTGCGATATGTCACTAGAAACTTTCCAAATTGTAATGCAAAGAGAAAAACAGAATGAAGAAAAAAAAAACAGTACAGAACATCTAATAACTATGAGATAATTTCAAACGGTGTAATGTGTAATTGGAATACCAGAAGAAGAGAGAACATGATAGAAGAAATATTTGAAATAATAATGGCTAAGAAATTTTCAAAATTAATGACAGACACCAAACCACATATCCAAAAAACTCAGATAACACCAAAAAAAAAAAAAAAAAGCAAAAACAAAAAACCCAAAATGCTACATTTAGGCATATCATATTCAATCTGAAATCAACAGAATATGAAGAGAAAATCCTGAAAGAAGCCAGAGGCTAAAAAAATAAATAATTAAAAAACTTATTTGTAGAGGAACATGGATAAGAATTATGCCAGACTTCTTGTTAGAAAACACACAAGCAAGAAGAAGATGGAGTAAAATATTTAAAGTGCTAAAAGAAAACATGCCATCAACCTAGAATTCTATACCCAGCAAAATTATCCATCAATAGTGAAGGATTAAAAAAGACTTTCTCAGACAAACAAAAACTGGGAATTCATCACCAGCAGACTTGCCCTTCAAGAAATGTTATAAGAATTTCAGGGAGAAGAAAATTTCAGTCATCTTACCCTTCTTTCAGTCTCATATTTGCAGGATGCCTATGTTCATGTACATGTTAATAAATTTGTATGCCTTTTCTTCTGCTAAACTGTCTATTATCAGGGCTCCGTTGGCAGAGCTTTCATGATAATTACCTCCTAAAAACACTCCCTCTTAATACTGTAGCATTGGGGATTTACATTTCCATATGGATTTTGGAGGAGACACAAACATTGAAACCATAGAAATTTTAAATTTTCTTATTCTTAATTGATCTAAAATAAACCTGTTTAACCTGATATGGGTTAGAAATGATATGTAAAGAAAGGAAGAGTATCAGGGAAAGATAAATGAAGATAAAATAATATCTTTGTCTTAGTCCATTCCTGCTGCTATAACAAAATAACACAAACTGGGTGATTTGTAAATAATGGAAATTTGTTTCTCATAGTACTGGAGTCCAAGATCAAGGCATTGGCAGGTTCAGCATCTCATGAGGGCCTGATCTTTGTGAAGAAAACCAAAATATGACACCCCACAATATCCTTCTTTGGCATATTTCAATATGGCCATTCAGAGGGGCTGCAGACATAGGAATAGTTTCAAAAAGTTGTTCTTTTGTAGGGGAAACATGCATCCATAGAGGAAATTTACATCAGTGGAGTAAATAATGGATGCAATCAGGCTTTATCTGAGGCCCTCCTTACCAGCTTTACCCAGATCTAGGAAAGATTAGCTCACAGGAAAAAGATACTAAAAGTGTGACACCTTTAAATGTCTGACAGGGAAACTTTTACCACTAGCTATCATCTATTCTTTGAAGGCAGTTCCGAGATTACCTGGGAGATTTTTTTTTTCTTTTTTCTTTTTCTTTCTTTACTGTAGCAAGTCCATGAATCATGCTGGAAGATTTTTATCTGCATAACTAGATAGCCTTTACTAGCCATGCTTCCCTCCTCTCCCTCTTCTATAACCTGTGTCTCCACCTCCCCCTGAGAAACCCCAAGGCCCTATTCTTTCCATAGCTTCAGGACAGTATTAAAATTTCAGTCATCTTACCCTTCTTTGAGTCTCATATTTGCAGGATGCCTATGTTCATGCACATGTTAATAAATTTGTATGCCTTTTTTTCTGTTAAACTGTCTATTATCGGGCTCTGTTGGCAGAGCCTTCATGGCCTGATCACCTCCTAAAAGCACCCCCTCTTAATACTGTAGCATTGGGGATTTACATTTCCATATGGATTCTGGAGGGGATGCAAACATTGAAATCATAGAAATATTAAATTTTCTTATTCTTAATTGATCTAAAATAAAACTGTTTAAAGCAACAATGTATAGCATATGGATAAGTGAACTAAACGACAGCATTGTCATAAGGAATAGAAGGAATTGAAAGAATACTCTGTTAAAAGGTACCTGTACTATATGCGAAGTAGTATAGTGTTATTTGGAGTTGGACTTACATTATTTAAAATAATGATTTAAAAGAGTTAAAGACAATTAATTGCCTAAGGTTGTTGAGCTATAACTCAACAAAAGAAGGAACAGAAGGCAAGTGAACCATATAATCCAGAAAAGAGCAGGTATATGTATTTACGTATGTGTGATTGGTGGGAGAGAGGCAGGGAAGGGCACCACAGTGGAGAAGAATACTCAAACACTCGGCAATGTCTTGTCAAAGAGGAATCAAGCATATTCTTCACTGCTCCTGAAAGTAGAATTGGTACCGATAACTAAGAGCTATTGAAAAGTAAATTTAGATGAATAAAAAGAGAGTTGTTCAAAGGTAGGCATTACAGTTGTTCAAATACAGGATGGACTGCTTGGGAGATAGTAATCTTCCCATCAATAGAATTTTTCTAGCACAGGTTGGAATGATATTGTAGAGTACATCCTACAGTGAAGGAAAGAGGTAGAAAAGAATGGCCTTTAAGATCACTTGGAACTTTACAATTATATAATGCTACCTCCTGAGTACACATCGATGTTAGATTTTCCTTTCATTGGAAAAATCCCCTCTTGGGCAAATCCTATGAAACTTAGAGATTCTCATCATTAGTACAGTAAAGATAGTAGTAAAGCAACTAATTTTAAATGCATTTTAAGATTATTTGGGGTTTCGATTCCTTGGCTACAGGCATCTAAATATGACTCTGGGACATTTTTGGAAAATAATTTTGGATTTTGGAATTACAGACTTGAATGAAGGCTGGAGAACCAGGCTTGGTAACAGTAGTCATCAAGGGAACCCCAGAAGGCTAGGAAACAGGAACCTTAGGGGAAGCCTCGCAACAAAAAAAGTCAAGTCAGTTTTCCCCGCTACGATGAGCAAACTCTAACTCATTTATTTTCAGCTTTGTCAAGATTGAAAGGCCCAGTAAAAAGCGTTCATGTGTCCTTAGTTTGTGGACACACACAGGCTGTGTTATGGTAGGGGAAGGACAACCTGGATTCTAGGGCTTTTGACTTCTCTTGGGAGGGATTTACTCACGGCCTTGGTCAGACTCCACTCAGGAAAACAGAAGCCATGTGAGTTTAACAGAGAGATTTTAACACAGGCAGTTGGAGGGCTGAAAAATCAAATAATAATGCTGAAGAAACACAGAGGCAGTAACCAGAAAGCATTTACCTCCCAGGGCTGCCAGAACAAAGGGAAGGGGTGGGGTTAGAAGAATCTAGAAGCTAGGAGAAATCCACTGTTGCTGAAACTCAACCTCTGAAGAAGAGAGTCCAGCTGCTGCTGGTGTCTTAAGAGCTCAAAGGAGAGCCTGTAAATCTGGACTCAGACCTCTGAGGAGAGGCTGCTCTGCCAGGCTGCTGCTGGTGCACCTAAGCCTGGTTCTGGAAGTGCTGTAAGAAGCCGGACTCCAGAACACACTGCTGCTGCACGGGTGAAGCACCAATACTGGGGCATTGAGCACAGGAATTTGCAGCAAGTAAACAGGAAGGCTGAAGTTCCTTCTCCCTCCTCCTGCCTTCCAGTCTCCTTCTAGCGTCCCCTATAAATGGGGATTTGACAAAGAAGAAACATTTATTTGCATGATCCCTGCCCCAGCATCACAAAGCCAGGTATAGAAGAGTGGATGAGAGTTGAGAGACAAGAGCTTAGTTACTGGCACATCATTCCACTAACACCAACACAATGCTTGAAGAAATAATTTAAAGGAAATTGAGGTTCCAGTAAAAGGTGAATGGTTGCTGGGCAGCCAAAAGGAATATGGAAACTCTAAAAGACTAGGAATAGGTACCTCCTAAGAATCTAGTAGAGGATAGATACCACGTATAATTTCTGAAAAGGTAGCAAACTTTTTATTTTTTAATTTAAGAGGTTTGGTCAGTTATGGCTTTTGGGAAGAAGTTAAAAAATGATATAATGCTTTACTCATTTAATGTATAGTTCAAGGTATATAGAATACAGAGAGAAAGCAAGCATAAAGTTGCAAAATTAGATGCAACTCTATTAAGACATATTTTTTTTTGAGACAGGGTCTCTCTCTGCTGCCCAGGCTAGAGTGCAGTGGCCTCATCATAGGTCAATGCAACCACAAACTCCTGGGCTCAAGCAACCCTCCTGCCTCAGCCTCCTGAGTACCTGGGACTACAGGTGTGCAGACATGGTCTTTCTTGTACAGATAGGGTCTCACTCTTGCTCAGGCTCATCTTGAACTCCTGGCCTCAAGCAATCCTCTTACCCCAGCCTCCCAGAGTGCTAGGATTACAGGTATGAGTCCCTGTGCCCAGCCAAGAGAGATCATTTTTAAGTCACTAGCGATAGGTACTTTGCAGGGTACATCAGAAGCAAGCAAAATCTCCTTAGAAATTGTCATTGAGGCCAGGCACAGTGGCTCACGCCTATAATCCCAGCACTCCGGGAGGCCGAGGCGGGAGGATGGCTCGAAGTCAGGAGTTTGAGACCAGCCTGAGCAAGAAGCAAGACCCCATCTCTACTATAAATAGAAAGAAATTACCTGGACAACTAAAAACATATAGAAAAAATTAGCCGGGCATGGTGGCGCATGCCTGTAGTCCCAGCTACTTGGGAGGCTGAGGCAGGAGTATCACTTGAGCCCAGGAGTTGGAGGTTGCTGTGAGCTAGGCTGATGCCACAGCACTCTCTAGCCCGGGCAACAGAGTGAGACTCTGTCTCAAAAAAAAGAAATTGTCATTGAATGGCAACAATATAATGTATATATCAAAGTAGCTAGAAGAGACAACTTGAAATATTACCAATGCATAGAACTCAAGGTGATGGATATCCCAAACACCCCAACTTGATCAGGACACATTCTATGCATGTAAAAAATACTGACATGATCCCATAAATATGTAAAATATTATGTATCGATAAAAGAAAAAACAAACAAAAAAGAAACTGCCATTGAAGCTTTGTACTTATTTGAAGCAATTACAAATTGAGGTGCTAAGGATTCTCTGCAATTAATATTATAGGCTTTGATAAAGGACGTGAGAAATGCAAGGCAGACAGCGAAATCGGACTGGGCCTGGGGGGAGCATGCAGAAGTCAACAGGCAACAAAGACCAACCAAATCTAAAGAGAACAGAAATACCCCCTTCACACCAGGCCGATCCTTCTACCAGTCATGACAGAGGAGAAATTCAAGTTAATATCAAAATCCCATAGTATATCAATCGTAGTTGTTGATATTTGTTTAAATTACCTGTATAGCAGGGTCTTCTAGTATTTTACAGAAGTGGTTTTAGGAGATACATATAGTTCTAAGAGGTACTCCACAAAAGAAAAAATATCTTCAGTCTACTTGGAGCTTCAGGATTGACATTAGCATGTTAAAGATCCTGAGGGTCTTGTTCAAGAAGCCTGGTTTCAATAAGCATCTCCGTGAATGAGTGGTTTTTTTTTTTCAGAACACAATTTGTAATACATGGCTATATATTGTCTGTAAATAGCATATAATTCCCCATTTCATAGAATAAATTCATTTTCTTTTCATCCTTTGTTTTCTTAATAAAATCAAAATGTGAAACCCCTCTGGATGTCACTGTATAAAAATATCCAGATCTGATGAGTTCAAAAAAATACTTCAGGCAAGATTCTGATGCCAAGGACTGGTCCAGTTAAGCTACTGCTTTCTAGCATGCGGCCTTATTGGGCCCTGTGCACTGCTGGGTGGGTCCTACACAACCTCCTTGGATTATTTCCCTGTGGCAAGAGACAATAGAATTGCTCATAGGCAGCTCTACTACCCTTCTGGCTAGATTCTACACTTCTTACTTTCCCAAAATTACTGACCATCACGGGGGAAAAAAAACGCCTTAGAGAAAAATACGGATCAGTAAATCAGCATTTCTTGTCCTCTGTCCTAAATATAATTTTGCTAAAAATCAATATGAACTTCTAAGAAATTGAAAGGCCTATTGAAATTAGATAAACATACCTCTTACCAGTGGTGATTTTAACATACCCAAAGTAATTTTATTTCACCTGAATATTCCAGGAAAGAGGGGTGAGTCTCCATACCCATTTTGAAAGCAAACTTATAAAATGACCCCAAGTTTCTGAAAGTTCCCAGATGGTGCTTTGCAAATGCATGAAATACACAGGCTTATTCTCTCTCTCTCTCTCTCTCTCTCTCTCCCCTCCCTCAAAACTTCCTGATTTATCAGTCTCTGAGAATTTTTCTCTTGGCTATTATCACTTTCTGTTAAAGGACTGGAAAGAAAACTTGCAATTTGGGTTAAAAATGGAACGTGGCTTCACAGAACCGAACTAAAGTGGACATCCTTTAGGAAATATTAAATGGCAAAATAACATTTCAGATATTTTGAAAGCCCAAATTAGTTAAGAATAACAAATATAACTCTGCTTTTATGGATTGCAGGCAAGTTAAATTTCATTTCAAAAGGTATAAATTCTTTCCTTTTTGTAGGGTCATATTAAAATAAATGAATACCAGGTCCATATTTTATATTTCCAGATGCTGCCTCAAGCTTCAGAGGATCTCTCCCTGTGTTTTCATGGCATGGGAGCAGTCCTAGGATATGAGATTTTACATTAGAAATATCAAGATCTCTGCTATAAGGATATTTATAAAGGAGAGTTACTAAAATTAGAGCAACTATCATCAATATTAACAATTTACAGTTTATAAAATATTTTCACTGGCATTATTTCACTTGATAATCCAAATAGCCTCATGAGAGAAATTAGGCAGGTATTATCATTATTATCCTCTTCATTTTTCACTGGAGGCCGTAAAGACTGTGAGAGGTTACCTGGCTTGTCTAGGAACATACAAGGATAAGAGGCAAGGAGGATCTACATCCAGAATATCTAACTGCAGACCCTGTGTTCTTTTCTGGCTCATTCACTATCCGAGCCGGCTATCACTCAGATTCACAGCCCAGCTACTAGTATCAGCTCAGCAAGTGAAGGAAATTAGAAATATTTTTACCCCAAAATATGGCATTTTGATATACTGGATTGACTTAAAAAGCCTCAAGGTCTTTCTGACTTCCCTCCATTCTCCACCATTGGCTTTCCCCAAATCTTCCAAGTTTCTTTATCTGCCTGAGATCCACCTAAGAAAACAATTGTCTTTCCTTCCCCTCCCTGCTACCTCAATATCCATTTCAGGAAGGAAGATCAAGAATGCAACCAGACCTGGCCCAATCCATTTTTAAAATATACCTGTCTCTCAGCTTAACTTAATTTCCAAAAAGAATCATTTACAAGTCAATCTGTTTCGCCCATGCATTCATTCTCCCAAGTATCTATTCATCTCTCCTAGTAATCATTTATTGCCCCTCAACAGAAATACCTATATTTTCCATATCCCCTCTCCCCTCTAAAATGAGAGTATATAAACCTCTGGACTCCACTGGGATACTGGGTAATCACTCTGTGATTTTCCCTGTGTGCATGGTAAATAAATTCGTAATCTCTTTATTAATCTGCCTTATTGTGAGTTGATCTTTCAGTAATCTGGGGGCAAAGGGGAAGTCTTCCCTTCTCCCCCACCCAAGTAAAGTGTTAACTAGAACCTTGGAAAAAGGAGTCAATATTGCTTTTAAGGTTTAAGAAGCATAAAATAGCATTTCTATACTAAAAGTTTTTATAAAGACTTTACAAATCTTAAAAGCATTAAAGATATAAAAATTGTTAAGTTAAATACATTCATTAAATTAATTTATTATTTAAAAGATGTAAATAATATAAATTTTATACCAAGTCGATTTTTTAAAAGAGAAAACACGAATTTTAGATAATTTTTATACATAATTTATGCAAATAATTTGGGGAGGTTCATGCTTTCTTTTTGTTGTCTGCTATTGCTCTCAACAGAATGCTAGTTTTCATATCAAACCTTCTAAATGCAGGCCATAGGATAATGTCCAAAAATATGTATCAATCAATCCTATGTTCATCGCAGCCTTATTCATAATAGCCAAGAGATAGAATCAACCCAAATATTCACAGACAGATGAATGAATAAAGAAAATGTAGTCTATGCATGCAATGGAATATAATGCAGCTTTAAAAAAAGAAGGAAATCCTGACACATGCTACAACATGGATGAACCTTGAGGACATTATGCTGAGTGAAATAAGCCAGTCACAAAAGAACAAATACCGTCTGATTCTACTCATATGAAGTATTTAAAGAAGTCAAAATCATAGAAACAAGAAATAGAAAACTGATTGACAAAGATCTGGGGAGGGGCAAAGAGGAATTAGTGTTTAGTGGGTATAGAGTTTCAGCATTGCAAGATGAAAAAGTTCTAGAGATCTGCTGCACAACAATGTCAATATACTTAACACTACTAAACTGTACACTTAAAATAGTTAAATTGGTATTTTAATGGTTTTTTTACTATAATAACTTTTTTTAAAAATAATTGTGGGGGCATGGTAATTGAATGGAGAAATGCTAGAATCATTGCTCAAATACACACACAAGGATTGCCTGTTTCAGTCCTGTTTGTGATCATAAAAAATTAGATGCAATTTAAAGCATATGGCGATGATGCCACTTAAAAATCACCTGCTTAATTAGACCCCTACTAAAGCCTCATTTGTGTTGTACCAGAGGAGGGTGAGATATTTTATGCACAATCACCTCAGAAACTCTAGCAAACTAGAGAAGATCTACCAGAATCAAGTTTTCAAGATCTCCCAGTAGAAATGGTGAAAAACATTTAAAAGCATAGTAATTAGAGGAAATAGCTGTCTCTAAGGAAACAAATATAATAACTGGGAATAGAAAAGAATGGTTTTGAGAGTGACATTTTATGGTATCCCTCAAAAGTTTTAACCCAGCTTTGAAAAACATTAGCTCAAGTTCCTCAAGACAGGGCTTTCAGAAAACATTAAAAGTTAGGTTACTCTTTAGGGAATCTAAGAAAATAATTGTGACTCAAGTGGGGAGAGAGCCCTAAATACATTTCAGTGAGTGTGACACCCTCAGCTCTCTGAGTTATATGTATTTATTACATATAACATATATATAATATATAATAAGCTATTATATTTATTATATATAATAAAAATTTTGTCTAGCCTTTGTTCCTGCTTGGTGGGAGGTAATCTCTAAATCCTTAGAATTTCTCAAGTGATAGGAGTAACTTTATTATTCTCAATGGACCCCTCTGTCATACCAAACCTTTTGCTAATGGGATGACTCAGGATGGGGACTGCCAGTGCCAGAAAGATGAACCATGTCTACATAATGAAACTCCAATAGAAACCCTGCACACCTGATGCTCAGGTGAGTTTCCTAGTTGGTGATCACATTGATGTACCAGGTGGGTGATGCATCCTGAGGACACAGAAGCTTCATGTTTGGGGCCCTCCCAGATCTCACCCTATTGCCTCTCTTCGTTTGGTTGGTCCAGATTTGCATCCTCTGTAGTAAAATTGTAAGCATGAGTATAAGACTGTCCTGAGTTCCGTGAGTCGTTCTAGCCAACTATCAAATCTGATGAGGTAGTAGGAACCCTCAAATTTGTAGCCAGTTGGTCATAAGTGTGTGTAGCCTGGAAATCCCCAATCTTGAGCTTGGTGTCTGAAGTGAGGACAATTTTGTTGGGGACTATGCCTTTAACCTGTGAAGTCTGCAGTAACTGCAGTTAGCAGCAGAACTGCATTACTCTCTCAAAACAGAGATTCTGGAGAACTCAGAGATTATCAGGACACTGTCAAGGAAGTGAAGGAGCTGGAGGCACAGATAATTTTCAGGAACTTTAGAAATTCCAGGATTTCCCATCATATTATATCAAACACAGTAAAATATTCTCATATCCCCATATTAAATATCATTTTGCTTTGTAAAAAATCAAAGGGCTTTTTATAATTTTGGCTTTGGAAAATTACCTATAAATAACTCATTTAATTTATTATTGTGAACATTTGAGAAATCTTGAGAAGTGAGAAAAATCTAATGTAAAAATTATTTTTAAATGTAATAAAGTTATTATGGTTTCTAAATTTAGCAATTACTGAAGCTGACACAACACTACATTTTACAGACCTTTCAGTGAACTTATTAATAATTTAATAATTTCAGTTTTGCTGTTTTATTTTCTTATTTTAAAGCCAATTAATTTTTTTTTTTCAGTTCTCAGCTTTTTCATAAGCCCTAAGTCCTGGTAAGTCCCACATTGTACCCTGGGTGCCTAATGAACAGAATGGCCTAGTTTGTTATACCAGTGATTCTGTGGAGTGGGGACATGAAGTCAACATTAAGTACAGGATCATTTTTCTGTTATTAATTTATATTTCCTTTTTCCCTTTTCCCATTTCAAACAAATAGCTACATCTTTGGGCACTGTCTCCTTAGAGGCACTTGTGTTGCAGCATAGATAACAGAAACTAGAGTCAAACATCTTTCCTGGCTTATGTTTTACAGAGTCTTTGTTTCCAAGAACAATTTGGGATGATCAGGCTGGGAAAGAAGGGAGAAAGCAAGTGGCTTCGAGGGAAGCAGGAGAAAGGGAGAGATGCCACATAACAGGGAAGGGAGCAGAGATTATCAGATCCCACAGGATGTGGCAAGACTTCATAGGTAATACTTGCAAGGGTATCGTGGGTCCTAGGCCAAGCAGATTCCCCCCGGCCCCCCTTGACCTGCAAGCAGCAGAATGCCTATCTTTGAAGCAGCATGTGGTTCTGAACAATTGAAATAGCAGTGGCGACAATGGGGGACTGAAGATTAGAAGCTCTCCCCATTTCTATAGGTACCAAAAACATAAGCATTCTAGATTCTTACGTACACACAGGAAAGGGAAGGGAACCCCCTCAGTGACTAAGTTTTAATGTCCTACTACTAGCAGGGCAGGAAAAAAACTCAGAAAGTAGAGATAATTTTATATTTAAAGTGATATTTCTTGCACACCAAAGTTTCTAGCATAAGCTCTTCTTAAAGGTATCATTATTTTATTGCTACTGTGATTGTTACTCAGGCCCTGAATGGCCTTCACACTAGCTGTGTGGCCTGGTGAGGTAGGAATTGCATTCACTTCAACTTAAGTAGCAAGTGTTCAATTCATTTATTAAACAAATATTTATAAAGCATCTACTATGTGCAGAGTACTATGGGCTAGTGGTACTAGGGAGAATTTAATGAGCATGGTGCCAGCCTTTATGGAGTCTGCCAGGAAACACAGATATTAAATAAGAAATTACGGTAAAATGATGCATTAAGTGATGATACAGGAAGGTCAGAGTGTTATAGGCACAAAGGAGACCTAGCAGAGGAGTTGCAGAAGGTCCCCCAGAAGAAGTGGCAAAGACCAAAAGAATGAACGGGAATAGGCAGGCAATGAGGAAGAAGGAAGATTAGCCCAGAAAAGAAAAGAATGTTATTTATCAAGTCTTGAAAAACCAATCATTGAAGCTCTTTGGGTCATCTAACTCATTATGCATTCAGGATAGGAATCCTCTTGCAGTTTACTGGCACACTGTGGTCCAAACTTGGCTGCCTGATTCAGAACGCTATCATTCCATAGTTAAGAATTTCCTCTAGAAAAGATGACATTGACTCTTGGATGCAGGAGCAATGGATGACAAATAAGCTATAGTTGACAGCCCGATGTGCAGGCTGTCATGTGAACACAGAATTGTACTGACACGTAGAATAATAATAAGTCCCAATAATGATGCTAAGGAGTAAAAAATACCACTTAGAAAATGATTAAAAATAATTAAAATATAAAAGTTTGAGTGCCAGATTTGCCTTGAAAATTCACATATTTAAAATACTTCATTCCGAAGACTAATGCCAAATGATGTAGTCATTTTAATACATAGCCACAGAAAAATAGGGAAAGGGGGAAAAGGGAATTTGGAACAATGGCTTTCATCAAACTAGATGAACTTGCAGAAGACAATGGATATGTAGCCCTCTTGATTTTCAGCCTCATCTCACATTCAAATACCGAAGATCCCCAAAGAAGAGACTGAAGCTCTCCCCGTTTAATGCAGTCCATGGCTTGTTGGTCTGAATGTAACCCATATGGTTCAGGTCTGACTTTTCTAATGAGTTCATCCTGAAGAGAGAAAATCATTTTGATCTACATTTAGTAAACTTTTCTCTTTAATCAGTGTGGCTGGTTTTATTATATGGTTTGAATTGTGCTGATCTGTCACTCCTGCTACTATCACACTGTAAAAAAAAAGCAAAAAAAAAACTTTTTTAAGTGGATATAAATTACTAGCTTTACTTACTATGAGCTGATTTTATGCTTTTTCACTTAGCTAATTCTTGTTTTAGAAGCCTAATTTTATGAGTTTATCTTACACATTTTCACTACTTAACTCTTCTAACTGAAAGTTAAATTTCTGGCTTGCTAAAAGGAATATGATCATAAACTGGTGCTCAATGCCAAAAGTAAGCAGCATTATGAAACTGTACTCTTAAATCCTGGCTTTACATGTTTTTAATCTTGAACCCTGCTTATTGAAACATGTGTAATGTGGTAGGACCTCACCCCCTGACACATGGTGACGTTCAAATCCCAGGTTCCCAACTAATACAGAAAGGGAGGGTGAGAAAGAATGAGAGACACGAAAATAAGAGACATCCTTCATTTCAAATGCTTCTGTAGCTATCGCCATGTGTGACTTTACCATAAATCAATCGAGCACATTGAATTACATACATGGGAAGTCTGTCCCCTATGCTATAGGCTGTAGCCTGATTAATATTTATTAAACCAGTCTCTTGTGAAGACTTGGGCATTTCACAACATAGAGGTAATAGCGCAACTTGTCAAAAAAAAAAGTCCCCACTTCCCCTTCTTGAATAAACTATTCCTTGGCATTCATAACTCTGGCAAGATTATTTCGAATTTCAAGTCACCCTAGCAGCATTTCTTCCACCTTCCCTTGCTCATTTTCAGCTCATCCTTTCATATCAAACTTCCAAATCACACCTATGAGGCCAATGGTATTAGAGAGGACAATTTTTGAATATACACTTGCCTCCCTCTATACCTCTGCTCTACTTCCTGACTTGAGGTTCCACTGTACTGTTTTCTACAGCATCCTATGTATCCCTCTCAGCAACTGCAGCAGAGTGAAAGAGAGACAGACAGAGAGAACCTCTTTTCATGTGGATACAGAAAAGTCACAGGAAAGGCTCCCATTGGTCAAGCGTGGGTCACATATCTACCTCTATACTGTAGCCAGGCAGATGCAGGACCTTGGTGGGCAAGTCTAGGTCATGTATCTAGGCCTAAAGATATCCAAAGTTAATGGAATAAAAATGGAGCTGTTATCTAAAAGGAAAATCTGGGTGCTATTTGCAGAAAGGTAAATAGATGCTGGGCCAACAAATGCAATTTTTGTCTACTATATCTTCTAAGCAAATTTTTTTATCCCAAGATATAATTAAAATTACATATGATTTAGTATATCTCTTTAAACCAAAGATTTTTTAAAAGGTCATATAAATAAATAAGAAAAGATGAGTAACCAATAGAAAATGAGCAGAGTCTACAAACACTCAGTTTACAGTGAAAACAATGTACATACACCCACCAAACATAGAAAAAGATGTTCAGCCTCACTAATAATAAAATCAAAACAAGAAAAAGAAAGTGAAAAACTACACTCTCCAAAAATATAAATCACAAGATGCCATTTTTTAATCTTGAAAGTGCTTATAACTAGAGGTTATCTACTATATGCAGGGACATGGGAAACAGCCTTTAATAAAAGTATAAATTGGTAGAGAAGGATATTTCAAATATCAACACTAAAATGTATGACTCAGCAAGTCTACTGCTAGAAATTTACCTTACTGATATACCTGCAAAAATTCTCTAAAACATATGTATGGAAATATTTACTGAAATACAATTAAATTACAAACTAACCAAAACTGAAAACAACCCAGTGTCCATCAATAGATAACAAGATAAATAAATCGTGATACATCTATATGATGGACTGCTAGGAGGACATTAAAGAGAATTGAATAGATATATTTGTGGAAAGAGAGCCCAGATACAGAAGTGGAAAAAAGCAAGTGCAGAATAGTGTGCTTACTATCTCACATGTGAAAAAGAAAACAGTGGATGCCTATATGTGGGAATGTGCATAGTTTCCTGGAAATAATCATAAACAGTTAATAGTGATTACCTTGTGAAAAGGGGAAACAGTTTCCCACTTTCCATATTATACACTTCTCTATTATAACCTTATAAATGTGTTATTTTTGTTTTTAAAACTGTCAACTGGGATTATTTAGTGGGAAGATTACAAATTATTTTTATATTTTCTTCCTTGTACTTTTCTGATGTACAAAGACGTTGTGTGCTATACATTTGAATTATATACCTTGAAGAATAACTTGATGATATATTAACATACCATAAAATAAAATGTAACAAAACATAACATAAAAATTGGGATTTACTGTATAATAGGCAATATACTAAGGCCTTCATAAAAATATATATATGTTATTTCATGTAATCCTCAAAACAACACTATAAAATGAGTACTTTTATTATCCCCAGTTTACAAATGAGATGCATGAGGCTTGGAGAAGCTAAGTAACTTGACTAAGGTTCCTCACTGAGTAACAGACCAAGGTTTAAATCCAGCCACTCTGATTCTAGAGCCAGTATACTTCCAAGGTGTGATTTATACTAAAAATGTAAATAGTGCCAAAGAAATCATCTTTCCATAAGGCTAGATTGTGGAAGAATAGACATTGTCCTATATGTTACTGAGTCTATAAATTAACTCTTAACACTTCCTTTAAGTTCTCTGACCTAAATTGATTGTATAGAATTGAGGTGATAATAAATCTCCATCTTCCCCAGGATGGAGATAATCAAACAAGAACATCAAATATATAATAGCCTTTTAAAAATCATGACATTTCTCAAATATAAGGTACTGTTAGCATGTAATAAGCCTCCCCAAGGACTTCAGGCTGATAGAATTAGTAACTGTGCACTTCTGAACTGAGTGAGAGTCTTCCACACTGGAGCACAAGTGCAGTTTTAGCAGTCTTTACCTGGGATCCCACAGGGCTTCCGCTTCTTATTGAGTCTTGAGCCCAGACTATGAGGTAATAGTCTGATCCTCATTTTGAAGCACATAAAACCCAAAGAGGTTAACTAATTTCCCTAAGGTCACACAGAAGTCACTGGTGAAGTTGGAATTTAAACAGAACTTTCTTAATTTCCAGCCACTGCAGTGCTCCCAAGACAAAGCTCTCGTGGAATAAATTACGCATTGACACAAGGGCACTTTACAATTTCATGGAGAAGAGTCCCCAGAAGCAAAATATTTCATTTTAAATTGAAAAATCTCAGACTTACAAAAGACTGATGTCTTCCCCAGCTCGCAAATTATGCATCTGGGTTGGGGGAAAAGGATCTCTTAGGAAAGTCTCCTGCATATTCTACATAATACAGCTCAGCCCTAGCGACACACCTGAAAGACTGATAAAGAACAATCAGTTCTATTTTCTGGCATACAGATGTATGAGAATTTGTGTACAAGAAGGTTTCTCCCTGAAAGCATCGGTTTGGCATTTGAATGCAAATGACAAGTACATTTGTGCAGAGCCATAGGAGGAGCCCTGTGACAAACCTGAGAAGTCTGCTCAAGGTTAGCAGTTCCTCCTAAGGGTCACTAACCTCAGATCCCTAAGTAATGAGACCACTTTACAAACCATTAAGATAATTGTTTTGATGGAAAACAATGCAAAGGAGGATGCTGAATTGAGCACAAATCCACCTTGAAAAGTCTTCATCAAGCAATGGGAATGCTGGCTAAAAATTAGACTTCTCCCGGGTAGCGCTCAGCAGACGTGCAGGTGAAACACAGCGGGAGGACACTGTCATACACCCACGTGGTTACTCTGTGGGAAGAAAGTAGGAGACTCCATCCCCTCGCCCTCCCCAACCCTAGCTCTCCTAAAAACACGAAAGAGACAACTAGGAGGCTCCTCTCCCTTTGGTGTAAACAGTATGTCCCAGACTATACAATCGAAATGTGGTCGGGCAGCCTGCTCTTCCCTCACCCAGGACCATTTCTGCAAAGGGAAAACACCAGCCTCATCAACTTTACTCCAAAAGCATGGAAAGGTCTGTGGACTTTTCCCAAGGTTATGGAGAAACAGAGGAAGTGATGACCTCACACTTAGTTCTTTAAACATCGATTCCTTTCTCTAAATTTCTACTTTCTACAAGTTGCTACAACTCTTTCCCTAAAGAATAGCCTCCGGCCAAGCTCTCCTTCACTCCTCCAGGCTCTTTCCCTGGATTCTTTTCCTGTCTTGACTCTTTCCTCTTGCTTTCCCAGCCCCTTGCCTCAGAGGACTTTCCCACCTCTCTGTAACCCTGTGAATCAGCCAGCAAAGAGGACAGGCAGAGCCAGCAGCCAAGACAGAGAGAGAGCCAAAGCAAGGAGTGGGGACCAGAGTTCAAATCAGTGAGAAGGGCAGACCCGGGTGAACTGGAAGGGCCTGAAGCTGAGGCAGAGCTCGCCCTGGAACCCATCAGGATGAGGTCTACCCACAGAGCTTCTACTTCTGCCTCCTGCTTCCCAGTTTGCTAGGATGGAACTAATACTAGTATAATGGGATGGAAATAGTAACAGTGTAAATTAGATTATTTGATATGAGTGAAGTGCTTAGCACGGGGCCTGGCACTTGGTGAGTGCTCAGTTATCATTATTCTCCTACACCCTGGTTCTCCTCCTTCCTGTCTCAAAGTCTTATATAATTGAAGAAAGGAAATGTTGTAAAGCACAGTTTGCTGCAGTGCTTCTCACACTGTGGCTAAGGACTAATTTTATTTTTAATATCCAATCTGTGCCGGTCCTTCTGTGTGTGTGTAGAATGCAGCTCAAGCCACATGCAATTTGCTGTGTGAATTTGAAAACAATTGGTCTGTATCCCGATTCATGAGATGAGACCACTCATCATGTCCTTGAATGTCACAGCAATGTCATATTGCTAAAAATATTTCTAAATACTTGCTCTCAATTTCGGATCATGGTCCAGTAAGAAAACAGTTCTCAGGCCACACTTTGAGTAGCCAGGCTTAGAGGCTGGCTAGAGCTCTTGAGCAGGGCTCCACCAGGCTGGGTTACTGTGAGTTCCAAAGATCTTTGAAAATGTGCTTGCCCTCAGAGACAATAAATACACCCCCACTCATTTCTTCAGACCAGAGGTGTGCTCACCTGCCAAACTTCCATGGCCCTGTCTCCATCTCGGGCCTTTAGCTACACAGTCTGTGAAGTGGTCGGAGCCCCCTGGGGCCCCATGCTCCCTTCGTGCCTCTTCTATTATCTCCCCATTCCTCCTTCCCAACACCGCCTGACACAGAGAAGCCCTAATGTAAAGCAAACCCCACGCACAAGAAAGCCACTGGACAAACGAATTCTTACTTTCGGCTTAGGGACATGGTAGGGAAAAGGAGGCAGAGGGGATAAGGAAGGGATTTGATATGCAAAGTAGTAGTAAAGGAAGAAAAATGTTGATATAAAGGAAGATCAATGATGAGATTCCATGCCTCTAAACCTGTCTGTCGGGGGACAGGTTTGGGAGAATGGTGGAGATACTTCCAGAAGTATAGCACCATGTGGGGATGATCCTTATGTAGAATGTATAGAAATAAAAATATTAAACTGTATAGACAAAAAGACGGGAGTAACTTCCCTTACAATGGGAAGAGTGTTGATTTTGTTTTGGGGAACTAAAGGGTTTTTTTTTTCCCTCAAACCTACTCTATTTAAAATGTTTTCCTTTTTTTTCATTTTATAATGGAAAAGCACTGTCCCAAAACATATAGGAAAGCGCTCTCTACACATGACTCTAATCTACCCACATGTGTAGACCTGTGTTGATGTGGCCCCTGAAAATGTTTAAGACACATTGTTTTAGCAAACAGGGATTCTGTTTTCTTCCTTCCAGACATGGCTAATGAAGGGCTGTGCATGGGGGGGGGGAGACCCCAACTCTCACCATGATGCTGTGGAGACCCCTGAGCCAGTGCCAGGTTGCCATTTCCTCCTTTCAGAGACAGCTTGAACTGCCAGTTGGGGTTTATAACTCTAGGACCACTTAACCTGCCAAGAGGGAGTCTTGGAGGGAGCATTCATTTGGGATTCATTTTAGGGTGGCCTTTTAAGTGTCTGCCCTGGCAGAGAGGTTCTGTTGGAGGTTTTGTGTTTGTTTGCTTTTTAATGGCACTCCTCTCACTCTTCCAAAACTCACTTCTCTCATTTTCTATGAATATAATGTCCTCAAATAAATGACAAATTTCAGGTACACATAACTGCTTTGCTATTTACAGAGCATTTGCAATGTAAATACGATGAGCTCAAGAGTATTCTTGTGTAAAGTGCTAACAAATATTTGTTCTACTGAGGAGAGTCCTGGCCCACCCAGCCTGGGATGGCTTTGGCTAGCCAAGAACAGTCTCTGTGAGGGCCCCCAAGCCTCTAGCTCTGTGCTCCCCTCACACCTTGGCAGCCATTGCAGCTGACCTCCTAACTCAGTGAAATTAGAAAAACAGTCACAAATGGTTTTTCAAACAGCTTCATTGCTTCTACTCATCTCAGAGTCTGTGTTTCTAAAAAGAACTTAGTTTAGGAATAAAATTTTGTGCTTTCCTTCAAGTGCTTACAAGTTCAGAAGGACTCCCTACTTGAAACTGTTCTATGGTAGTGGTGATCAGTGTCTGTTGAGCCTCCAGATCCTTCTCCTCGGCTGAAGGCATCCTGGGGTAAAGGTGCCACCAAAAGCCACAATGGAAGAAAATGATAGAGGTGATTCTCTGAATGACATCAGTTTGGGCATATCTGATGTGTGGGGAGAGAAAGAGAGGGAGGAAAGGAAAAAGAAAGAGGAGGGAAGAGCTTCACCATAGGGAAATACCAAAGTATACCCTGGGATGGTCTCCCATTGCTCTGAAGATAAAGACAAAACTCAGGGTTGCTCCTTCAAGGCCAATGTGATCTGGTCCTTTCCCCATGGTTCCATTCTGTGCACTTCTCCCTGACTCTCTAGAACTCAGCTACAGACCATGCTCTCTCTCAGAACAGGACGTTTACTGCTTCTTCTGCCTGGACTTCATTTTCCTTCTCCTCTTTGCCTAGATAATGCCACGTTACCCTTCAGATCTCAGCTCAAGAGGCACTTCCTCCAGAAGCCTTGCCCTGACTTCCCTGTCTAGTTTAAATCCCCCTAGCATAGGCTCTCAGGGAATATTGTACCTCTCCTGGCTACACTTGTCATTGTTAACAATTTCATAGCTATGTGAGTATTTGATTGTCTCTTTCTCTCCCCCCACTAAGTTGTAAGCCCCTGGGGGCAAGAGCTGGAAATATTTTTGCTTATCATTGTGCCTTAAACAATGTCTGGGGCATAATAGGCATTTAAAGAGTATTGAATGAATGAATGATGTTAGGACTCAACCCAGCCTGCCTTTGTGTGTCTCCAAAGCATGTTTTCTTAACCAGCATGCTGGCATTAGAAAGACTGCTGGGAGGGAAGAATGAGCAAGGTGGGGTGGTGGGAGGCCATAGGGCCTTGTAGGCTCAGCTACTTACTAGCTGTGTGAACTTAACTTCTCAAAGCTTCATTGGAAAATGAGGATAACACCTACTTTATAGCATTATAAGATGATCCATAGACATACTTAGCCAGGCACATAGTAAGCACGCAATAAAAAGTAACTAAAACTAATGTCTTGCAGGATCTCCTCTTAACTTGATGACTTCCATATATGCAGAGCTTTATCTGACAGATTCTCTCTCTGTGTGTGTCTTTCGGTCTGTCCCTCTGTCTCTGAGTCTCATATCCTCCCAAGCTACTGGAGTATATTTGCAAGTACATTGGTTATGACCCCATCATATGTCCCATTCCACCACACCCCCCAACATACGCATCTCCCCAGACATACTCTGTGGCAATACAGTCCTGGTAAGTTCCTGGTTCCTATAGTATTCAGCTGGTCACTGTTTTAATATAATTCTAAAGGACAAAAAGAAACCTATTAAATCCTCGTTTAACTTTTAACTTTTACCTACAAATACCCAGGACTTCAAAGTTTTTCTGTATATGCAGTTAATAAAAAAGGCAAACTAACAGGGAATGAAAAAGAAAGCATCAATAAGAAAAACAGAGTTTATTTGGCAATGCTACAGAAATATCCTGCCTGAGGATACTGCTTGCATGAAAATTAAAAAGAGATCCCCAAAAAAGCCTTCAACTACCAGGTGAAAGTGTGTAAAAGTCTTGGTTTTTTTCAAATTTGTAAATGTTCAAAAAAAATTTTTTGAACTTAAATGTGAAGGAGACATCCCAGCCTATACACAGTTGTGGAGCATTCTAGCAACATGTTTGTCAATTCCAGGGACAAATTGTTAATATTCGATATTAGTTTTCTTAATTTAAATAGCTAGTGGCAGCAGAAAACTTCAGTTGAAAGCCCATGAATTTTCCTATTTGCTGCTCTAAGAGCCCATAAACATATGTATCTTTGGAAAACTATCATGTGTTTTCAACTTCCTGAAGAATTCTTGTAAAATATAACTGAACCACATTACCCTTTGTCCTGAGCTTTTATTCCACTAATGGACAAATTGGGAGGAGGCTGAGAGCAAATGTGCTATTAATTACCCAGATGGCTTTTTAATAGAAACTTGGATTATTCTTTAGCCACTAAACATTGTCCAGAAATTTCTTAATAATGCTAGTGTGCAAGGCATTCCTTCCAGGAGAATAAAGATCTCATTGACCGGCAGGCTAAGTTATGTCAGGTTAGTTTAGGAGATGGTAGACAAAGAGTGGGTATTGTATAGAGCAGAGAGAATGACATGCCATATCTGAGCTGCCCAGTCTCCCCAGCAATGACAGATTTTCTAATTCACTGCAGATTCTCACAAAACTGGGTGGTCAGCTTTGGAAAGAACCAACAGTGGGTCTATTGATTCTGGGTGGGAGCAACATAAGTCTGAATTAACCTGAATTGATTCAATACAACAGCAAGTCTTGGTATCGGATTAAAATTAGGATTAATAACATTAAATGTTAGGTCACAATGTTAAGTCCCAGCACTGAAAGACCTACATGAAGTAAGTCAAAGCTAATGCAGGCAGGTATTTTCACCAGAAGATAATTTGCATTTTAGACTCTAGAAATACATCACTCAAAATTCACTGGCACAGATGAAGCCTTTTGTGACATTATGTGTTGTGTTATGGTTTTTCTGCTTAGGTCATAAACAGTCATTTTGAATTTGTGTCTCTTTTCTTAAGTTTATCATATATATATGGGGGGTGGGTTTCATCTGACACGCTAATGGCTGAGAGACAGCCTGGCTCATTATTTGTTCCTGCTTTTGTAAAATTATCTTGCTAGGGGCAAAATCTGCTGCTTCAAGCTTTCCAAGTAGACAGCAATTAACTTTCGCCATGCTCTTTAGCAGACACATGCTCCTACTAAATCATGAAGGATGCAAACTACCATTTTGAATATGTTTTCCCAACTACTAGATGAAGGTATTTATATTTAGGAAAATAAGAAGAGAACCAAATGCCTTACAGTTTCCTGGAGTATGTAATTATTTTAACATAAAAATGTTAAACCCTCCTAATTTTCAAATCATATTTTAAAAATCCAAATAGCTATGTCTACAGAAAAAATATGAGGATTTGTTGCAAATAGTCCTGCTATAACCAAGCAAAATAGTTCACAAATGAGCCTAGATAAAAATTAAGTATTGGGAGGTAATAAAAATGAATGTGACATTTTCTTGGAGTATGCATTTTCTTAAATATTTTAACATTACTTGTATATTTTCCTCTTACTGCATGTGTTGTCTTAAAAGAATTAAGGAATAAAGGATTGAAATGGCTTTTTACAATTGTTTAACACATTCAGGAGTACTTTTTTTCATTTTAAGATATGAGGAGATTGCACTTCAATATTGATAGTTTGTAAAAATACCTCTCAGTCTTTCTCTTTATTTCCACCTTTTTCTGTTCTTGTCACATGTTCACCCTAAGGACAATCAGTCAATAAGAGAATTTTTAATATATTTGAGAAAACTGTTCTCAGTATGTTTCTGGGTGCTGTGACTTACATTGCCATTTAAAATCATCACTTATTAGCAATCCTCATCCAGCTAGGCAGAATATATTTTCAGGTCTTCAGATAGACCTAATCATACGCAACTTATGATTTATAGTTTTGGTTTGGGGTTTAAACTGCCAGGGGCATTTTGCCAAGTCTTACTAACTGAAATGCAGTTTTCATTTACATTTTCCATTTTGACCTGAGTTGTTTTCCCGATGCTGTCTCGTGCCTAGAGTTCTAGCACCTGCACACTGGCCCCTGGTGGCGGAAATTAGACCCTGCAAAGCATCATGAGCTTTCAATTACACCCCTCTTTCAGCTGAAAAGTTCCCTTCTGGAACCACTCTATATTAAAACCCATTGGTCCTATATCCTGTTCTCAGAGTCCTGCTAGATAATGCAGTCAACTAATTAAAATAAGTTGTGAATATGAATTTCATCCCCTCCCCAGTAGTGAAACGTTGTAAATCAAATGAGCTTTTCATACCTAACCGGAGAAAGGAGAAACTCTTGAGCAGGAGACATTCAGAGGCACATCATATCACAGAGCTCTGTCCTTCAACACACCCTCAAGACTGGCCTGAACCACTGACACTTCCTAGAGTCCTATAAGAAGAACAGAACCTTACAATCAGGCCTCATTTTAATCCTGATTTCTGTTTAATAGCTGTGTGGTCTTGGATAAGCTACTTAACCTTCCTTAGTTCTTAGTTTGCCCATTTATAAAACTAAGATAATGATACTTTACACTGAAGGATTGCTGTAGGAAACAGGCATGCAATGTGCCTGGAATACAAGTTCTCAATCAATGTTTGACATTATTATTTCCACTGGAAAGATGAGGTGGCACTTATATTTATGATCATATTTTTTGTTTCAAAAACTACGCTTTCAGGATGTGACAAGTATAAATGGCATATGGGAACAAAAGGACAAAAATATAATATTTGAAGTCAAGATTGACCCAAAAAGATCTAGATCCTATAGGCAACATATCTGTGACATCTGCCGCATGACAGTTGGGAAAGTGCTACTCAGAGTTAGAGGATCTCTCAGCCAGGCTGGAACCAGAGAACTAAATATAAAATAGCATGTCCGTTTTTCAACTGTAGTAAGTCTGTAAGTCTGTGGGCTGCTGGCTATAGCTTCCAAAAAAATGATAGTTAACACCCAATCAAATTTCTAAGTAAGCCCAGAGAACAGACAACTCTGGCAAACGGACAAATGTTCAGGAGATATTTGTTTATACAGACATCTTCTACATTGTAAATAAGATAACAAGAATGCACACTTCTTTGCAGGAGTCATGAAAGCTCTAATAGAATGGAGTTAGGTAGTGTCTAGACGCCTTTGATCAAAAAACAGCGATTAGTGGTTGCTGAATTTACTAACACAATTTTCTTTCCTTTTCTCCAATTATTTCTATTTTCAACCTTCACTTTTAGGATTTAGTTACAGCATCTTGCACTGCTTAGTCAGCAGACATGTGCCATTTGGGGGATGCCATGATCCCCTTTTTCAAAATTAAATTTTGAAGCCAGAAGTGTCAAGTTTCATTTCTCATTTAATGTAATTCTATGAGACTTTACTCAGCATTGTAAGACCAAGTCAGTTTCCACTGTTCATCATATGTTTTCAAGCTTTAGGCATATACAGACTCATGCCCAAGGTCTTGCTATTAATTATTTTCCCAAGTACTGTTCACTATTAACTGTTAACAATTAAGTAAATACTCACTAAACATGGACAGATAATGAATACATGGTTAAGTTAGGAGATTCAATATATACAAATTAACAATGATAAAGTATTACAGTGTAAATTATACCAAAACATTACTATAACACTTTTTAATCTTTAAGTGTTTCTGAAGAAAATAATCTGTAGCCAGTGCCATGCTGGTAGGTATTTTCTCTTATTACATTGTTTGTCTTATCTAATGTTGTATTTCTTTTCCTAGAGATCAGGATTTAATACCAGATCCTCCATCTTAGGTGGCCATGCATTTGCTATTTTCTGCAGTATCAGAGAACCTCTTTCATTATAAGACAATCTCAACTGTAAGACTGCCTTGAGAACATGAACCCAGAGAACAATTTTACAGAGAGATTTCTGTGTACATGCTCATATGCCAGGGAAATGGGGTAAAAAGAGATGA
Organism: Avahi laniger; assembly: GCA_963575035.1. Lineage (NCBI taxonomy): Eukaryota > Metazoa > Chordata > Mammalia > Primates > Indriidae > Avahi > Avahi laniger. Next base: position 45,191 of record CAUYSK010101857.1, read on the forward strand.
CCTTGTGTGATCTTCTCCATTAATCTGCTTTGCTAGTCCCTTTCCTCTGAAGCTCCTGGCAAGTTAATGTTCTGATTGTGTCTTCTCTCCTTAAACCCTTCTTTATTTGTCACAGTTAACTGGTCACCCATTCACAGAGAGGTGGTTTCTATGCAAAGATCTGTTGCTGAGAGCAAGAAACTCCCTCAATTCAACCCTAGTTGCTTGTAGGATGTAAACTGGGACTCATGAGGAACAGAGACCATAAAAAAGATGAGAGGTATTTGTAGAGAAGATCCCTAGTTGTAGTAAACATTTCCGTAAGACCTCATGCTCTCATTTAATCTTCTTTCCTAGTAATTTTTCCCCTGATAACTTTACATCATTAATATTCTAAAGATTATGTTTGTTCTTTTTTTGACTCGCAGAGATTTCCTGTGTTTGGCAAAATTACTTGTTCTCCAGAACAACCTGGTTGTTTTCTCTTAGGCTAGACAACTATATTTTATACCATGAACTGGGATATCATTTGCTTATAAAGATGGATTTATTCTCTTTTTAACACCATGTAACAGCTTCTTCCTCAGATGGAAATCTGGTTTGGGTGCAGCTCTCTAAGAGGAAATACAACTGTTTGGGGAGAAAATAATACTTTCAATCTCTGAGAAGCACATGTTTGCCTGATGCATGTATGGAAGATAAACTGGAATATTTTGCTCAAGATAAAGGCTCATAGAAACATTTTTATTTATTCTTTTGAGAAAATGCTAAGATGTACAAGCCTGAATTCGTAAAAATATTCACATGTGCTACTTAATAAGTAATTTAACCAGAATGTAACTTTACTAAAAATATTTTTCCAATTCTGGAAAAAAATAAAAATCTCAAGATAGTATTCACAATAGTAACAAAATTACCAAGTTTTAAAATTAGGCTTTAATTTAATTTAAAATGCCATTTCCAAAGTTCCTGATTTCTGGAAGTTTTCATGTCTTTATCTGGAAATACGGTACCTAAGTCTCCAAGCTCCCAGCTTAGGATTCTAACAATGGAGCTTTTCTTAGAATTCTTTCCCCAAGATCTTTTAATCATGTGGGAAGGAGAAGGAGAAAGCTGATTTTGGTAAAGAGAGACCTATTAACTTTCATTGTCATTTAAAAGAAAAAATCTTTTGGCATTTGGCAATAGTGTTTAAAACTGAAATATTTGACTTTGGTATTACTTTGCATTTAGCCAAATATTTACCTTTTTTAAAAACTGGCTCAAAAAATATTATATCCCAATTTTTCCTTAATTTTCAAATCAAAATGAATTTCAAGGAAAATGAAATCCATATGCTCCTACTTTATTCCTCTTACTTCTTCAACATTTTGTTTTAGAAGATTATCTGGCAGCTAAAAACCCTTATTAATCCATTTCCAGATTTTATCATTTACTAACTAAATTGTATTTGACCAACAATTGTTAAATCGTGAATTTGGAAAACCAAAAATTTATTACAATCCTGAACACTTTGTCTTAAAAAAACAATTGCCTGAATAAATGAATGAGTGAATGAATGAATGATAAATAGGTAACAACTCAAAACCACCCAGATAATACTTAAATAGGTTTTTTTAATCCTATTAGTAAGCTAAGCCATGATTGACAATTTTATTTCAGTTCCAGGGAAAACCTTGTCTTCATTCCTTCAATTATCAATTTGGCTAATAAAAATAAAATTTTCATAAATTTTTAGGCTGTATTATAGATTCACGTATGCTCTATATAAATTATTTTTGAAAGGTAAACCTTTCCAGACTTTGAAATAATGCACATTTACTGAAAGTATGGAAGACTGGCAAAACGAAATTTACCATTTAAAATGGGAACAAAATAGAAAAGGTAGATAAGACATAGTGGCTGGCCACAGAATGTGATTCTTAGAATTCTAATTACTCTCATAATTTATATAAAAAGAATTTAGAGATTTTATTGGAGCCAGGATGGCTACTAGAGCCATTGCTTGTCAGATGTCCCTGCTGTACGGTAGAATATTGGACTGAAGAGAGTGGAGACCAGTTGTAGCTCAAGTGTGGATCACGGGGAGAGTCAACATAGATATCAGGGGACCCAAGCGAGAAAAACTGTGAAGCTGAGAAAAAAGAAGAGAGAGAAGACAGCAGCACAGACCAAACCCAGAGAGGCTCATACCTACTGAAAGGGTAAGGGGGCTTCCCCTCCCCCACCTAAGTACCTTCCGTGAACAGTGGGACATAAAACATATTGGAGGCGCTTCCACCCTTCAGGAGCCCAGTCATGGTGGCTAAATAGGAACAGCGGGGTGAACCAGCAAACCCCAGGAGTTTGGGTGTTCAAAAGGAACACTCCACAGGAGAGTACCACGGGAGACTGGAGTGCCAGCTTCCCTAGGCCTAGACACTCCCTTCTCTGCACCTCCTCTAATCGCAGAATCAGAGAGAACAATTTTAGCTCAGTCTGGAGGGTAGCGGTGGCCCGAACCCCTCCCCCTCCATTGCAACCATGAGACTACTCTGAACCAAGAAGCACATGAATGGCTGCTTCTCTACGGTGGGTGTATGTTCCCAGCTGAACCGCCACTGAGAGTGAGACTTCCACAATTTGCGACCTTCCTGCCCACTGGTGTTACACCGACTCATGCTGGCAGTTTTAAACAGGCAGACTGGACCCAGTGCCCACCAGACACAAGAGCGGTGCAGGAAGTTGCAGGGGAGAGATCTCGGTTCTGGACTTGGGTGGTGAGAAAGCCCTTGCAGACATCTCCAATAGGAGAGGGTGGAGGGGAGCTGGGGAACGGGGATCTGTGAGTGTGCCCATCCCCCACCCCCACTGGAGCGCCACCATATTAGATAGGGATGCAGCACTCAGAGTGAATTAGCCTAGCCACTGCTTTCCATGACAACAGAATGCCTCCAGCGAGCCAACTGAACAGAAGCAGCAGCCCCTCCCCTACCCATTACAATAGGGAGTGCAGCTTAAGCCAAGAAACTTGTGAGCTGCTGCGTTTCCCCAGCAAGAGCAGGCCCCCAGCAGAGGCCCCTGCAGACAGAGAGGCCTACCTCTCTCTCCTTGGGGTCTTGTGCTGGAACAGGTGTGCACAACTGGGGATCCCTCTACCCACCAGCATCCCATGGAGATGAAAGCTAGTGGGTCAGACTCATAGACTGAGGGGTAGTTCAGGAGCTGGTTTCAGGCAATGAGGAACTCATGCAGACTGACCTGATAAGAGAGTTCTGTGGAGTTCCAGGGAGCCAATAGGGTGAGTGCTCAGTCCAGCCCACAAAGAAACTACCCTAGTGATCAAGAGCAGAAAAAGCCTGACCCAGTGCCTTAGCACTCAAGTGATTAGGCCCTTCCCTAAGTAACAGCCTTCACAGCTTGGAGAGATTGTCTTGAACTTCGTTGTAGCAGCTCCAGCTAGTGGCCACATAAGCAACCTTTGAGCCCCACTAAGGCTTTGCAAAGCCTCTCAGACTCTCACAATCCAGCCACAATTTGTCTTGCTCCTCCCCCTACCTCAAGGAGAGTAGAGATCAGGCAAGCCCCTGGGAGCCTACAGGGTTCCTCCTAAACCTGGGGCAATTGTGTGCCCCACCTGGGGGACCAGAGCTTACCATGGGCACAAAAGACCATCTCATCAGCCGACTCTTCTATGCAAACTTCAATAAATGACAGGGAGAACAATCCTATAGCTAAGCATAGTGCCTTCCAACTCAAGCAAACAGGAAACAGGTGATTCATACTCATAAGTACCACCCACCATCTTGGAGATTAAGCTGGGGGACCTAACTCACTATGCACTGTTGGGAAGAGATGAAGACAACAGATCAGGGGTAACCCAAGAAGTTCATCAAACCTGCTTGAGCACCCCATAGCCAACTCAGGACCAGCACCCTCTGCCTGGCACACTCAGGGAATGATCTTCCGGGACTTGGAGACAGGCTCATAAGCCAGGCCTAGCACCCTCAGGTCTAAACCAAGAGGCCAGATGAGAAGGAATCAATGAAAGAACTCCAGAAACACGAAAAATCAGAGCAAAAGTACACCCCCAAAAGAAAACAATAACTCCTTACCAATGGATACCAACCAAAACAAAATGATTGAAATCACAGATGAAGAATTTTGAATATGGATTATAAAGAAACTCAATGAAATACAAGAGAAAATAGAAACCCAACACAAAGAAACCACAAAAACAATGCAGGAAATGAATGAAAAATTCACTAAAGAAATCAAATTATTTTTTAAAAAAACCAAACAGACCTTCTGGGAATGAAAAATTCATTCAAGGAAATACAAAACACAGTGGAAAGCCTTAAGAATAAGCTAAGTCAAGCAGAAGAAAGAATCTCAGAGCTTGAAGAAAACAGCTTTGAGTTAAACAAGTCAGTCAAAGACAAAGAACTGAGAAATAAGAAGAATGAATAAAGCCTGCAAGAAATATGTGATTATGTAAAGAGGCCTAACATAAGAATCATAGGCATCCCTGAGGGCAAAATAGAAAATACACAAGGGTTGGAAAACCTATTTGAGGAAATAATTAAGGAAAATTTCCCTGGCCTTGCTAGAAATCTAGATATCCAGGTACAAGAAGCTCAAAGACTCCTGGAATATTCATTGTGAAAAGGAAATCACCATAACACACCATCCAAAGTAATCAGGCCAAAGTAAACAGGAAAGAGGCATTCCTATGAGCTGCAAGGCAAAAGCATCAGGTACTTTACAAAGGAAAACCCATCAGACTAACTATAGACTTCTCAACTGAGACCTTAGAAGCCAGAAGGGATTGGGGCCTTATCTTCAGTCTTCTCAAACAGAATAATGGCCAGCCTAGAATTCTGTATCATGTAAAACTAAGTTTCTTAAATGAGGGAGAAACAAAGATTTTCTCAGACAAGCAAATACTGAGGGAATTTTTCAAGACTAGAACTTCCCTACAGGAAGTACTCAGAACTGCATTATACATGGATCAGCACAGTAGACACCCACCAGTATAAAATCAACCAAAGCTAAAGGTTAGAGCCCAGATATCACAATGGATCAAGAGGTAAAACAAAGCAATAAAGTTCTACTCAACAGGATGAACAGAAATGCATCCCACTTATCAATTCTTTCAATAAATGTGAATGGCTTGAACTCCCCGCTCAGGAGACACAGGCTGATTGAATGGATAAAAAAATACAAGCCAAGTATCT
>CAUYSK010101860.1:0-50550 GCA_963575035.1 Avahi laniger
AAAAATTAGCCGGGCATGGTGGCGCATGCCTATAGTCCCAGCTACTCGGGAGGCTGAGGCAGGAGGATCGCTTGAGCCCAGGAGTTTGAGGTTGCTGTGAGCTAGGCTGATGCCACGGCACTCACTCTAGCCCGGGCAACAGAGTGAGACTCTGTCTCAAAAAAAAAAAAAACAAAAGAGGAAAGGGAAAATGGTATTGGGATAGGGAACTAGGACACTGCCACAGTTTCCAGTATATAGTTGTTAATGTTTTAATGTATATTTTTATTGATTTTGTATAAAATATTTAACCTTTCTAAATTTGAGAGGAAGGAAAGGTTCTTAATTAGCAAAATTAGTGGATTGCCTTCACAAGTCCAGATAAGGACCCTAGAATGTTTGTTATTTTCTGTACACACAATAGCAAAATATCACCTTCTCAGCCTATCATCAAACTCAAATCATATGAAATAATGGATTAGTAAGGAACTTTTAAGTTCTGGAATGAAAAATGTGTCTCATCTCTCTCATTGTTCTGTTTTAAGGAGATCAATGAGCTATTGGTTAAGGAAAAGATTATGCAACTTACGCAGCAGAGATCGCAAATCCAAACTCTTCAGAAGAAGGTGGTAAGCTTGGAGACTGCTCTGAATTGCATGACCAGAGAATTTGAGACTGAGGTTTTAAAACTGCAGCAACAGGCAATGATAGAGAACCAAGCAGGTCGGGTAGAAATCGACAAGCTGCAGCACCTTCTTCAGATGAAGGACAAGGAAATGAATCGAATGAAGAAGCTGGCCAAGAACATACTGGATGAGAGAACAGAAGTGGAAAGATTCTTTTTAGATGCTCTGCACCAAGTGAAGCAGCAGATCCTGTTTGGCAGGAAGCATTATAAGCAGATAGCGCAAGCTGCTTTCAATTTAAAAATGAGAGCAGCATGTGCAGGAAAAACAGAATATCCCCCAATCAGAACATTTGATGGTAGAGAACACAGTACCAATAGCGTGAATCAGGATCTTATGGAGGCCGAGAAATGGTATTAGTAATATTTTAATACATGATCTTTTGTGCTGCTATTTTTGCGCCCTTTATAGAAATAAGAACTCTGGAAAGTTTAGTTTAATAATATCCAAATATTGAATAGATTTCTCAGTAAGTTACTTGAGGCCAAGAACTGACTGACTCCTCTTTGTAACCCGTCCTGTGATTAGCATGGTGGCTTAGTATGTATTCTTAGTGGGTGCCTCCCTTTTTCTCTTGACAGAGACTTGTTAAAGAGATTAGATTATTTAGTCTAGTCTATCTAGTCAATCCCAGAAGATGTCACTATAATATATTTTAACTTGTTTCTTCATCTTACATTCTGTAAATTGGAAATTAATTATAAAGGTTTGATTAGATTCAGGTTATTATACTAAATGGTAAGTGAAAAGAAAAAAATAAAAATAAAAAAAAGATTCAGATTAAACATTTTTGATAAACATACTTTCAGAAATATTTTGTACTGTTCCCTTTACTATCTTGAGGTAAAATTCATAGGTAATAATATCTAACCATATGTAATTTTTAAAAATCAATATAACAACTCTTTGTAACAATTCTTTGTTGTGCAGAACTATCCCACGGATTGGAGGACATTCAGTAGTGCTCCCATCACTGCATTAACCAAAAGTCCCCCAAAATTATACAAAATTTTAGAGTTCTACTGCTACTATGATAAAGTAGCAGAATATTTGAGATAGTTGCAGACTGTATACAATGATTAATTTTGTTCTCTGTTAACACTTCTGTTTCTTAGAGCAGTCGTCCCCCTATAAACTGTGGATTAAATTATAGTCCATTTTGAAGATTATTCTGAAAAAAATTATATTCCAATGCAGTTAGGTTCTTCAAAGGCCCTAACTCAAGAAACTTAAAAGGACTCCCCACTGCTGTGTATGTAACATTTTATTAAGAGTGCTTCCAAATGTGTTTTCTGCTTTAAATGATTTTTTTTCTGAGATCACGCAGTGAGATGCTTTAAATTATTTTTAAGGGACTAATTTCTAAGTTCTTTTGAGTCACATAGCTGTTGGGGAAGTTGAGTAACCCTTGAAAATTTTTGAGATAAGATTCTTCTTCAAAAATGCCCATACTATAATTTTTTACCTTCTCGCCATTTTAGAAGTCTGTAATACCACTTCTATTACCAAGAGATTTGCAAGAATTTCCTCCTTTTTATTTAATAAGTCAAGTAAGTTGAGTACCTAGCACACATAAAGGCAGTTTCCTTTACATCCTTTTGTCTACAGTATATTAAGTATTATAACTTTTCTAAAGTTAAATAAAATGGTTTGCTACATTGTTATTGCAGAAACTGGACTCTTCCTATTCTGCCTTCTGTGTGACATTTTTGCTACTGGCCAACTTACCACCTTAACCTGAGTGTCCTATTGCCTCTATCAGCAGGGCAGAAATGGTTTAAATATCACATTTATTTAAGTGGTAGATTGGGAAAGGACAATTGAAATATGTGGTAATCATAAGGCAAAACCTGAATTTTAAAAAAAACAAAAGTTAAAAGAAAAACACCTATCAACAACCTCATCAAACAATTTTTTTCCTTGTTTCCTTTGTCTTTGTGTGTATCTGTACATATAATGTTAACATTACAATTTTCTGTTTTGTTTATTTGCTTAATGTTTGAGCACAAAATTTTTTTTGTGTTATAGTTTTTGTCATTTTCATCTTAATGACTACATGACATTTTGGATTGGCTAGTATATTGATATTCTTTTCAACTTTATGATTTTGTAATGGATACAATTTCCTTTGTAGTTGTTATATAATATTCAGTTATAGTATGGAATTTTTCTTATGTTTATCTATTTTATATTTTTTAAAAAGAAGAGAAGCTTACTTTGACCATATTTTTCGTTTTCATGTTTTTTCATTGAAATTCTTCAGGACAGATATTCAAGGAAATGTGGATATTGGAGATTTGACCTGGGAGCAGAAGGAGAAAGTCTTGAGATTGCTTTTTGCAAAAATGAATGGTTTTGTTCCTAGGTAACTATTTCTGCAGCAAAATATCAAGTTGTTATCAAACGTAGAAATTACATTGGAACAATGAAATTATTCTTACTTAGAATTAAAGGAATAGGAAAGGACCAGAAAATATAAAAAGGCCCTACTGGTTAGCTACTGCAACTCCTAGAGATAAAGAATGGGAGATATATGGATGAGCATGAAAATGAAAGATGAAGTGGAATTAAAAGCGGGGAGAGAAAAGATTAATCTTACATGGTTTTTTTTATGTTTTTGAGACAGAGTCTCACTCTGTTGCCCTGGCTAGAGTGAGTGCCGTGGCATTAGCCTAGGTCACAGCAACCTCAAACTCCTGGGCTCAAGCAATCCTACTGCCTCAGCCTCCCAAGTAGCTGGGACTATAGGCATGTGCCACCATGCCCAGTTAATTTTTCTATATGTTTTTAGTTGTCCAGATAATTTCTTTCTATTTTTTTAGTAGAGACAGGGTCTTGCTATTGCTCAGGCTGGTCTCGAACTCCTAAGTTCAAACAATCCGCCCGCCTTGGCCTCTCAGAGTGCTAGGATTACAGGCGTGAGCCACCACGCCCGGCCTGTCTTACATGTTTAAGGTAATGCTTACTAAGAAGTTACACATTGCTCAACTGAGTAAGTGGCAACTGAAGAGAAGCATAATAACTGTTAAGATTGTATTGGTCTGCAAAGATAAATAAATGATGTTTTATTAATCAAGGGACTCTCTAATATAAGAAAGAGACCTAGAAAGGAAAACAGAAATCCATAGATATTCTAAATTGATTTTTTTTTTTGAGACAGTATTTTCATTGTTGAACTGGAGATGATGGTCATATATTGAAGTGAAAAATACCTTTAAGGCATTCGCAAATATTGACTGGAGTACAGATGAGCATTTAGGGAGGAAGATTTGAGCATATTTAGTGAAAACTGGTGGTTGAGTTTAGGAGAGTAGATGAAGGTAGAAAAGTAGAGCTGAGGCTAGAACGTTGAGGAATATCCACAATTAGGGAAGAGGAGAACAAAACAGAATACAACGAAAGAGAAGAGATTAAAGAATTACAGGCTAAATGAAAAGTGGAGGATTTTATTAAAGAGGTGGAGGTAGACTCCATGCTACAGGTACTGAATGTTTCATTGTAAGTTGACTTTTCCATACTCCAGGAAATACAGCCAGAGTTCCAGGCCTCTAGTTCCATACTATGTTGTTTTCAATACTGGAAAAACAAAGGAATTTTGAATGAGATCACACCAGAGCAGTGAACTTGAACCACAACAGAATCATGTCTAAGCCTGTTGGCATTTCATGCCAGAATTGAATAAAGGAAAAATAAGGAATAGAATGGTGAAATGTTGATGTGAAGATGAAATTAAATGAGAAAGTTCAAACCAGACTGGGGAGAAATTAGATGATAAAAGATGTACCAAGGCAAGTGGTGTAATTAGGAAGTTGGTCAGAGTACAGTTGATTGTATATAATTGTGAATCTAACAGTATAGTATTTTTCTTTTTTTTGAGACAGAGTCTCACTCTGTTGCCTGGGCTAGAGTGCTGTGGCATCAGCCTAGGTCACAGCAACCTCAAACTCCTGTGCTCAAGTGATCCTCCTGCCTCAGCCTCCCCAGTAGCTGGGACTACTGGCACGTGCCACCGTGCCCGGCTAATTTTTTTCTATTTTTAGTTATTTGGCTAATTTCTTTCTATTTATAGTAGAGACGGGGGTCTCACTCTTGCTCAGGCTGTCTCGAACTCCTGAGCTCAAGCAATCCTCCCACCTTGGCCTCCCAGAGTGCTAGGATTACAGGCGAAAGCCACCGTGCCTGGCCCAACAGTATAGTATTTTTCTTTTTGATTGAACTAAGTCAAAGGGGTATAACCAAGCTGTATACTTCAGTGCATCAACAACCACTCTGACACTATTAGTCTCTAAAGTATATTTTTTAAATGGATTGTTATTGGACTAATATAGTCAGATTTTGAATGGGTTTATACTGCTTTCACATGCACCTAATTGAGGACAAGGATTTAGGAGTGTGGGGGATGTGTCTATCTGTTGGCAAATCAACCTACTATGCTTTTTATAACTCTGTTAAGCTTACTTTCAAATTAGAATATTGAATCAGTGATATGTTCATTTACTGTTCTTAAACTCAGACAATCCAAAGTATAAGGAGAAACTTTCATGCTGGGCCTGTCTCTATTGGGTAACCTTTCTGTATTCAGGGGTTCTTTTTACTAGAAGGGAACTTTTCTGGATATGTTTTTAGTCAGTACCCTGGTTCATCCTTGCCTTTCACCATGAATAGCTGTTGTGTATCATCATCATGATCATCTCCGTATATATATTTCTGTTTCTTGAGTTCAACATGTCTCAACTTTAATATGTTAACTTGCCTAACATTTTACCACATCTATGTTTATAAAGGCTCATTTTGAAAATAAAAAGCCCATCCAAGGGAAGCATTTCATGTAACACTTTAAAAGTGTAGTTGAGGCCTGGTGTGGTGGCTCATACCTGTATCGCCAACACTTTGGGAGACTGTTGCAGGAGGATTGTTTGAGGCCAGTTCAAGACCAGCCTGTACAATATAGTGAGACCCTGTCTCTACAAAAACATTTTTAAAAATTAGTTGGGTGTGATGGCATGCACCTGTAGTCCCAGCTACTTGGAAGGCTGAGGCAGGAGAATAGCTTGAGTCTAGGAGTTCAAGGCAGCAGTGAGCTATGACCACACCACTGTACTCTAGCCTAGGTGACAGAGCAAGACCCTGTCCATAAATAAAATAAAACTGTAGTTGATATGAGGACACGAGGAGACACTGCCTCATTTTGTTGACTTTTACCTACCACAGGAAATACAGTCAGAGTTCTAGGCCTCCAGTTCGAGACCATGTTGTTTCTGACAGTGGAGAAACAAAGGAATTTGGGTAAGATCTCTCTTGCTAAAGTAATAACATGAGCCTGATCACAGTGGTTCTTGAGGGCATATTAAATGTGCTAGAGTTGAGTGAGAGTAATAAGACAAGTCTGTTATTCTGAACCAGGTTTCATGTGCGTATAGTTGTTGACAGCCCTGTTATTTTGTCATTATTGCAGGGATGAAAGTAAGCTTCAAGATGAAACCTTCATCACCCAGCAAGTTCCAATATCAGACTTTTCTGGTGAAATGGTGCTACCCAGTATTCCAAAAGAATCACAATAGTCTGACATAGTAAGTATCTAATCAAACAATGTACATAACTGTTACCCTTGCCCATTGCAGCTTCTTCCCAAATCACAGTTCTTTTCTCTGCTAGCTAAGACCCCTCAGGTATCAGTGGAATGAGTAATAAAAAGCACTAGTATGACATTATGGACATTTTTATAAAAATATCCGTATCAAAGGCATATTATACTTAATGGAAATGTATATTTGTGCCTCTTTTAATGTGGAAAACCTATAGATTGCCTTTTGAAATAAGCAGCCTAGCCAAAATGTGCACTATCTTTTATGTAAGAGTAAACATAATGACCTTGTAAGTCTTGGCTATGGACATAGGTGGGAAGCTGAGAATCACTACAATCTAGGGCACAAAGGCATTATAAGGAAGTATGGCACCATTAAAAAAAAAAGCTATGCTTTTCCCTTTTAGAGTTTTTTACTTATAATTTATTATTCATAATCAATTAGCAAAATGTAGAATCTGAGAAATTTCTAATGAGTCCACATCAGAGCAAAAAGAAAATAAAATAGTGAATTCTTTAGCTGCTATAGCATGAATATAACTGATTTTTTTCCATCTAAGAGATAAGAAACTCTGAGCAAGTAGCTGGCCAAGTGAATTGATTCTAACTAGAGCAACACAATTCTGATTAGTCAGGGTTTGTTTGTTTGAGATAGGGTCTCACTCTATTGCCTGGGCTCCAGTGCAGTGGTTCATTCATAGGTCGCTACAACCTCAAACTCCTGGCCTCAAGCGATGCTCCTGCCTTAGCCTTCCAAAATGCTAGGATTACAGGCATGAGCCACCACTCAGCCAGTCAGTATTTTTTTAAAGCGTGATTTCCCTTAAATGTAAGGAAATGTTAAGAGTCTCTGTGATTATATTTAATCCCTCTTGGAATTTAGATAATAATTATCTTTTATACAACCCAGCCTATAGCTGTTGGATTGTATTAAATATCACCACTAGTTGTCAGCTGTGATAAGAGATAAAACAAGGAGTACTGCATTCGAATTATAAATTTCTATTGCCTCACCTTTAGGAAAGTAGAATTAAAAAAAAAAAAAGACCCACTAGGGTCATAAGTATATTTTATTAAAGTTCCAGTTACCTTAAATGATTGAATATTCTGACATTCTACCAGCCAACGGGTAGTAACAAGCCTAAAGACCATAGAGCACACAACATTTTCAAGGTTTTTCACCATCCTGAATTCATTGAGCAGCCTCCAAAGAGTAGGTTAACACTACTGAAGTGGCTACTAAGGAAGCAGGAAAATAAAAACAGGATTCAATTGGGATGGTACAGCAAAAAGAGAGAATCCATTTCATTGAGCACATCAGTTTCTGTTCTGACTTAAAGTTTAGATATATCAAAGAAACAAACAGCATGAGGGGGGTGAGGGATAAAAATCTACTTATTGGGTACAATGTAGACTGTTCTGGAGATGGGTATACTGAAAGCCCTGACTTCAGCATTATACAGTTAAGCAATGTAACAAAAAAATACTTCGTTACCCCCTAAATCTACTGGGGAAAAAAAAAAAAGAAAGAAAGAAACAAAAAGCATATAAAGGCAGTTGAACTAATGGTAGAAGAAGATTCTGTCAAGGCATTTCTTTTTTGACCACTTTATGTCATGAAAAGCTTTGAAATTCTTAGGCCCCAATCAATTGATCTACATGAAGAGTTCTTTCATTGAAAAGTGTATCACTAATGAGAAATGCAGGCAAGAGCAAAGAACATATAAAATTCAGCAAGTACCATCAGGTTAGACTTGCTTAAGGCAAGAGTTCTCACCCACTTCCATGGTTGGAACACTCCTTGATTTCCGAGCCTAAAAAAACTTTTGAAATAATTTTCTAAGAAAACTATTCGCATCTGAATTAATGGCTGGAGCATTAATTAAAGATTGCTGAAGCAAACCCTGAAACTTAACACTTGGCACACATAACAAAAAGTTGATTTATTCATTGCTTACTGAGGTATCATTGAGATGTGATCTTCAGAAGCAGAAACAGTAACAATGATAGATTTAAATGGTGGTCATGAATTACTAGGACAACAAAGTGGCACTGAGCAGAAAAGAAAGAAGCAGTTGTCACAATTTTGGGATAAATAGAAATGTATAATATCTTGTGTAGTGTAGGATAAAAGACAGGCTCAGGAAAACTTTGCAGAGGGGTCTCCCCCACTGGCATTTATGTAGGGCTGTGTCTAAGGATCCACCAGAGGAGGGCGAATTATTTCTATCCTGCTTTCCCAAAGAGTTCGGCTTCCAATTATTGGAAGATCTTCTTTACATATAGTAACCTTCCCCTCCTTTAAGTCACCACAAAAGGGAAGAATTTTTAGAAAACACATTTAAGCTCTTATTCTAGATAAGCATTTCACAGCCACAACAGTTACCTCAAAAATTACCTCCTTCAAGTCATCAGAAAAGGGAAGAATTTTTAGAAAACATATTTAAGCTCTTATTCCAGATAAGCATTTCACAGCCACAATAATTACCTCAAAAATGTTAAGAGCAAGTGAAAAATCTGGTTTCAGTGTTACACTAAGAGTCTTCCTATAGCAACTTTGTAGGGACTAATAGTCCTGAGAAAGATTTTAGTTACTATGTATTCCAATCCCAGGGATCCGATCTGAGCAAAGTTGGCAAATGAAGCTGGTCAAAAGTAAAGTGAAATTATTCAGGAAGGACTGAGTCTTAAACAAACTTGTTTCTAACGGCCCATGGTAGGCATGGCTACAGCAGGTGAGGAAAGAGTAGCATCATCTTCTTTCCACTGAGAAGTGATGGTCTTTAACTGAGTGTAGAAATGGATGCCCTAAGGAGAACAAAGGGGGAAAAAAAAAAGTTAGCATATATTTCTGGGGGTTTCATGATTCTTCTTTTTGCTGGCTTTTGAAGGAGGTGCTATGAAATGCTACTCACATTGCTATTTGAGGAATGCAACCAAAATCCAGTATATTGTCCATGAGATAATTTATCTAAATGAAACATTTAGCATAATACCTGGGACATAGTAAACGGTCAAACCTTAGCCATCATGATTATGCCGAAACTAGTACTTTAAGCCAAGAGCACCTCAATGGAAAACTTGAACAATATAATCTCTTAAACTTGCAGGTCATTCTGCAAGAGTTGAATATCATGTGCCCTGAAGTCAACAGATTGGGCTCAAATCCTGCCTCTGCTCCTTCCTGACTGCAGTTTAACCTTGAGCCTTATCTGTGTGACATAATGCCCACCTCCCAGCAATGTGTTGAGGAGAAAATGAAATGACATACAAAAACATCCTAGCAAAATGACTGCTGTTCAACAGTTGTTAGTTTTCCTCTCCTTCCCATGAAGAAGAAAAAGGAATAAAGGAGTGAAATATGTGTTAGGCAGTTTCTGATAAATGTCAATGATAATGAGCTCTATATTGAAGTGGCAAACCCAAAATATCTTACAAAACCAAAGTAAAATGTCTGATATTACACAAATACACTTAATTTTTTTAAGGCAAGGTTTTGCTCTGTCACCCAGGCTGGAGTGCAGTGGTGCTTATTGAACTGCAGCCTTGAACTCCTGGACTCCAGTGATCCTCCTGCCTGAGCCACTGCACCCAGCCAAATTCACTTCTAAATTACTTATAATATGTGAGCCAAAAAAATTCAGCACATTTAAGGCTTTGTGTGTGTGTGTGTGTGTATGTGTATACACACACAGTTTATTATTTTGTAAGAGTAGGCTTGAGCAAAAGAGAACCCACTGTGCAGATCTAACACATAAAATTATTAGTAAACTAGAATGATGATTCTTCTATTTATTTTTTTTAATTTTTGGGACAGGGTCTTACTATGCCACCCAGGCTGGAGTGTAGTAGCACAAGCATAGCTCACTGCAGCCTCAAACTCCTGGTCTCAAGTGCTCCTCCTTCCTCAGCCTGTAGTTGGGACTACAGGTGTGAACCACTGCACCCATGCACCCAGCTAATTTTTTTTCCTTGTAGAGATGGGGTCTCACTAGGTTGCCTAGGCTGGGCTTGAACTCCTGGGCTCAAGAGGTCCTCCTACTTTGGCCTCCCAAAGTCCTGAGATTATAGGCATATGCCACCTCCCCTGGCTAGAACAATGTTTTTAGAAAAACCACTACTGTGTTAAAATAGTCTTCTAGAATTATTTGAAAAAATCTGGACCATTTTAACATATTAATATATTAAATATATATTAATAATATAATAATATAATAATAAATATATTAATATATTCTGATTTTAGAGATTAGAGATTATTATATACTTTCAACATAAAGATACAACTAACTTTTATATTTCATTATGTAAGAATGATACTTTTTTTCTTTGTATTCTTTCCTGAATGCAAAGTAGCAATTTAATAACCTAGGGACTTAAGACTTCAAACTGCGTATGAGGTCAATCTTTTTTTCATAGGCTTCCTCCAAAAAGCCTCACTTACCAGGGTAACTTATAGTAATAAAATGGGTAGGTGGGGGGGGGGGTTGAATTAGTTTTACTGTTTCCCTTAAAAGATATGCTTGTTACCAGTATCAAACTACTCATTTTTGCAAAAGCTGTGACTTAATAAGCCTCCAGATAACCAAAGTGCTGACATTTTTTTTTTTCCTGAGGCAGGGTCTTGCCCTGTTGCCCAGGCTGGAATGCATTGGTGTCATCATAGCTCACAGCAACCTCAAACTCCTGGCCTCAAGCAGTCCTCCTGCCTCAGCCTCCTAGAGTGCTAAGATTATAAGCATGAGCCACCATGCCTGGCTCAAAGTGTTGACTTCTTAACATTTTGGCCATACTATCACATATGCTATGCAATCCTGTTGTTAAATTTTTTATTAGCCTATAAAAGGGGAGACTTGTATAGAAAATAGGTACTTTATCAATGATAGTTCCAAAATGGCCATATTCCTTCAGGCCTACAAAGAATTTCTCCTAGCCTGTTCAACAAATGTTTAGTCAGCCTGCTCTGTGCAAGGTACTGTAGGTAAGTAAATAATAATCACAGTGTGATGAGGGCTTCTTAATGTGGCTTCAAGAGCCCTACATGACTTGGCCCCTGCCTACTTCTCTAACCTCATCTCTTCCCATTCTCCTCATTCACTCAATGTGCTCCAGCCCATTTCTGCTATTTGAATGTGCCATGCCTCTTCCTGCTTTAGGCCCTGTGGTCCTGCTGACAGAGTGGCAATAATTCAATCTTCATAACTTTAAGTTTGAGGCATAAAGAGGGTGTCCCCCAAAGTCACACAGCTAATAACTGGCTGAGCTGAGATTTGAACCCAGGCAATTCAGTTCCAGATCTCCTTTATTTTTCTTGTTCACTGCTGTATTTGTAGTGCCTAGAATAGTATTTTGTACAAAAAAAGTGCTCAATAAGATTTTTTGTAAACAAATAACTATCATAGGAGAAATATGTGCAGTGGGAGCACATGGGGCACACCATTGAGTCAGGTGATTTTCTAGGAGTCCTTTAAACTGAGACATGACAGATAATGAGTTAGTCAGATGAAAGGGGAGAGATGGGGAAGAGGGTCACAGGCAGAGGAAATGGCATATACAAAGGCTTGGACTTCCCCGTGCTCTTTTCCCAAAACTTTGTTTCCTTGACTTATTCAGGAAGAAGTGACTTTGGCAAAATTTTGTTGATCTTTAAATCTTTTTTAGGGGATCTTCTGAGAAGCACTGATAAACATATGACCCCACAGAAGCTGCTGGACAGCCAGCCCTTCCTTGGAGAATTTTTGCTCCTGAATATGGTCAAGTTTCTTAAAGGGAAAAAAAATTTTTAACTCAAAAGTTACCTGTTTGCCATAGAAATTGGTGTCTCCCCTGAAGGAAGATCGAGAGCCAGTGAACGAGAACATTGGCAAAGGCACGGGAATGGGGACATTCACTCCCACCTAAAGCAGAACAAATCCACATCAAACACTAAATGAAAGATTCAAACAAGGGAACTCTCCATTCCGAAGCACAAAGACAGCAGAGACCAGCTTTAAATACCCACCTTCCACTCTACCCTCTACCTCATGAATTTTTATTCCTGAGGAAGATATAGAGCATTGCCGGAGATTGGAGGGTCAATCTTTAAACAAGTTGCAGTGACTGATCACCGTTTACTGTTTCCTCTTCGGAAATAGTAAATGGCTATAAAAATCTGCAAAAAATTCTCTTCACAAACCTGTCCAACATCCACCAGGTGGGAATATTTCCGAGCAGTGGCTCCACTGGTGGTGAAGATGGCAGTTCCATTTCCATATGGATTGTTATTTACAATCTTGATGGCTTCATCCAATGTTTCTGTCTCCAGAACCACAAGAACTGGACCAAAAATCTCCTCTTTGTAACAGGTCATATTTGGCTGCCGGAGTGACGCATTCAGAAAAGAAGTCAGCTTTTTAGATTTTTGAGAGTTTTAAGCTTATTTGGTACTTTCAATTAATACACATAATTTACATAGACAGCTTTCCTGTTAACAGTTTTCATTTTAAACCACCTATTAAAAAGTCCTGTCTTACCGTGTTCCATCTTCCAAGCTACCAATCATAAACAACTTGAAATTCCTATTAACTGTAACTATACTCCTTATCCTTAAGCACTGTTTCTTTAGTTCATGACCCATCACTAGCTTCTTTATTAATACCTGAACAACTTGTTTCATACAGTTATGTTTCCAGTTACATGAAAATTCATTTTTTATTACTCAAATCTATATTAAATGCACCAGGAGAATTTTTCTGTTTATAGAAATCCCATGCTGTTTTCCATAGCAATCTATTTTCATTCACTTCCTTGCCTCCCAAATAAGTCTATGCATTTATATTTTGATATCAGGTCACACTTACACATTCAAAATATCCTTCACCACTGCAACTAGTGAGCATTTGTTGCTGATAAGTGGATTTTTCCTCTATGGTTCTGTAGCAAGAGATTTCATAATTTTTACTATACTTGCATTCAACTCTGAATTATTCAGGATTATAGTGGGGCTATATGAATGTCAAAAAAAAAAGCCTCCTAACCCCAATTTAGTCATGAATGTTAGGTGAGAGACTTTCAGAGTTTTGATAAATAAAAATTGACAGAGCAGTTCTTTTGTCACTTTCTGGTGAAGATGCAGCTAAATTTTGGGCACAGAGTAGGTATTCAATAAATATTTAGTGGTTGATATATTGATTGAGACACTATAGTAACTATAAGCTAGGCAGCAAGAGGAAAGAGAAAATTAACATTAAATAAGTAACCAATATAATATAAGATAGGGTTGGCAAACTACAGCCTGTGGGCCACATGTGGTATCTTGCCTGTTTTTGTACAGCCCACAAGCTAGAAATGGTTTCTGCATTTTTTAAATGGTTGGAAAAAAATATCAAAAGAATATTTCATGACATGTAAAATTATACAGAATTCAAATTTCAGTGTCGATAAAGTTTTATTGGAACATAGCCACACAATGTTTATGGCTGATTTTACTCTATAACGTCAGAATTGAGTAGTTGCAACAGAGACTATATATCCCTGCAAAGTTGAAAATACCTAGGCATTTATAGAAAGTTTGTTGACCTCAGGTATAGCGGGAAGAGCTCTGGTTAGGAGTTAGGAGGGAAGACTCATTCAGACTCCAGACAAAATAAGTAAGCAATCCTGGCAAGAGATGTCTTAGCCATTAAATGCCTTAATTTATGAATTAGAGGGATAAGATTCTACAGCTCTGAGGTTCCTTTAGCTCTCGTATTTGTGAAAAAAATCAAGGAGCTGTTCACCTTAACATTTGAGATGATGGTTGGTCCAACAAAGTTGCCATTTTCATAGCCTTTGACTTTAATTTTTCGCCCATCAAGAAGGATGGAAGCTCCTTCCTTTGTTCCACTATCAATTAGATGACAGACTCGTTCCTTGGCCTGGGGAGTGATGAGAGGGCCAAGATCAGCTCCAGGCTGGTCTCCTGTAAAACCAACATAGAAGTATTTGAGATTATAACTGCTAACAAAGATGAATCCAAATGACAAGTACAGTATAAAAAACAATGGTAAGAATAGACATGATTGCTTCCACTGGCCAAGGCCAATGCTAAAATCAAGAGCTTAGTGCCACAGATGCAAAATCTAAAGGAGCTAGATAGGTGATTTATTACCTGCATTGACTCTCAGGTTTTTGGCACGTTCCACTAGTTCTGGCACCCACTTTTTAGCTTCCCCCACAAAGATTGCTGTGGAAAGAGCCATGCAGCGCTGACCAGCAGCTCCAAATGCTGCCCCAACCAACTGGTTCAGGGTGTTTTCCTTATTGGCATCTGGCATGACTACTCCATGGTTCTTGGCTCCCTAAAGAAATACAGAAAGTACATGAGTCTTCCTTGCCAAAGACAATTAAGCTAAGAAATTAAGCAAGGAATCTTGAGCTTTCAAATGAGAATTTAAGGAAAGGACTAAAGAATTCATCCTTTGTTGCTTTGAGGACAGAGATTTACTATGTTTAATACTGTTGAAATCTTGGCAACACTGAGCAAGTCTTCAGGTTACTTTTTCTCTACTTTTTAGCTGATAATCTGATTATATATTTATTTAGATCAAAACCACTACCAAAAACAAAAAAATTTTTTAAAGTCCTAATCACATTCAAACTAATAGGTTAAACATTGCACCCAGAATCCCCTTTTTCCTAAGTTAAACAGGAAAGAATTTGTTGTCTGCTGGGGTTTCCAGTTATATGAAGAGCAATGTAAGCGAAGAAGCTGCCAGTAAGAATGCTAGTAATCAGCTGAAAGGCAAAATAGGAAGTAGCCCACCTAATACATAATTTTAAGAAAGAGGTCTCCCAAACTGGCTTACTTCTCGATACAAAGCTTCATAAACTTCTTTTCTATGTAGGATGACATATGGTTATACAGTTGAGTGCATGGTTAGATACTATGTCTGGTACTTAATTTTATCCTGTTACACATAATATTGAACACAGAATATACTCAATAAATATGTAGTGAACTGGGAGGGGCTTAAGTCAAATTGGCCAAAACATTCAGCCATGAAAAATAAGTGAGCATATCATGAACTGTTTGCAAGCCTGTGCAGAGATGGCTATTTTTTCTACAACGTTAACTGAAGGGAAAAAAAATGAGAAAGCTGCAACAGGACTTTATATTTATTCTGAAAGAGTTGCTATGTATTTGGCAAGGAACTAGTAAGACGACAACAAAACTTGCAACCAAGTAAACCACACTCACATATCAAACATTATCAAATGGGGATATGTGGCTCTTTCCAGTGCTTTAAGTAGCCTGGACCCTTAGGGAAGATCGTATCTTTGACATTGGTAGTGAGGATATTCCTTAAAAGAAGGAAGGATAAAGGGCTAGAAGTATGGTATAAGGGAGGAAATGGCCAGAACCAGAATCTGGATGTCACTGCTAAAGCCCAAAGAATTTGATAACATTGGTAGGGAGGAATGTACCCTCTGTCACCAAAATTAGTTGGATATGATAAAAGGTAATTAACATGATTTTGAATGAAATTCCTCAAAAGGTTCATGGTTAAAGAGAAAATGTTCATGATGAAATGGTAAGTAAAAACACTAACATTAGAGTGGAATGAGTGGCCACTCTGAAGGGCTGTTTCTAGGTAATTTAAATACATAACTAATATCAGGAAAATAAGGAATAATAATCACCATATTTGCTTGAACTCTCTTGCCATGTCTTGATCCTCTCTCAAAGATGTACTCTCCTGCCTGGTTGGATCCCACAAAGCTGATTGCTTTGATGCTCGGATGATCACAAATAAAATTTACAGCTTTAAGAACAAAATAAATGATCACCGCAAAGAAGTAAATGGCTTTTCAACGTGGCAAATTTCCCCTTTCCCTACTGCCATGGAGTTGAAGTTTTCATACATCTGTTTTTCTATATTTGATTCTCATTGTGAAGTTCTCTTCTTGTTTCTTTTAAATTACAAATTCTATTTAGCCTCTTCTGGTTTGTTATTTTTCTTATTTGCTATTCCCGAATTTCTACTTCTAATCTAACTCTTAAGGCTACAACTCCTATTTCCCTCCAAAATAACAAGTCTTTTAGTATTGAACCCTTCCATTTTGTGCTTTAAGAATATGGTATTTCCTCAACTGTCACTATGTACTGGGACTCACAGATGTTATTGTGCCCTCTTGTGAGAGGTAATATAGCATAGTATTTAAAAGCAAAAATCAGAGGCTTCCTGGGTATACACATCCTGACTTTGAGTTTCTAGCAGTGTAACTTTGGGCAAATTACTTAATTTCACCATGTGTCAATTTTCTCATCTATAAAATGGAAAAATAATAATACCTACCTCAAAGGATGATTGTAAGGGTTAAATAATATATGAAAAGCACTGAGAACAGTGCCTGAAACACAGAAGCACTATTTAAGTATTAGCTATTATTATATGAATTAGAAGGCCTTCAGTATCTTTGAGGGTTATAAATTTTGTGTTAAATCTTCTCATGAATTCCCTTAACACTGAAGCAAAAACTTTCTATTTAATCTTTTTTTTTTTTTTTTTTTTTTTAGACAGGGTCTTGTTATGTTGCCTGGACTAGAGTGCAGTGGCATTATAGCTCACTGCGGCCTCAAAATGGGTTTAAGCAATCCTCCTGCCTCAGCCTCACAAGTAGCTGGGACTACAGGGGTGCACTACCACACCCAGCTAACTTTTATATTTTTCATAGAGATGCTCAGGCTGGTCTCAAACTCCTGGCCTCGAGCAATCCTCCTGCCTTGGCCTCCCAAAGTGCTGAGATTACAGGCATGAGTCACCACGCCCCACCTCTCTTTAAACTTATCTGCGTTTCTAGAGTCTCAAAATAAACTGTAGGGCAAAAAGCACTGCTACTCCCCAGTTAGTTATCTTAGTACATAGAGATGGCAAAACAGTCAACAATCATTACCTTCAAACATGGAGGTTACGATTAGTAAATACCTTCTCCATAGGTTCCTCATCCTAAAATGTCCAATCACTACTCAACACCTTGATTTTCTGGGGTAGCCATTTAGTAGGCACATGCAAAGTATTACCTTCATGTTGTCCATGAATGATGTTCAGTGTTCCATCAGGGGCACCAGAATCCTGGAGCAACTTAGCAAGAAGCATAGTTGCTCCAGGGACTCGCTCTGATGGTTTCATTAGGAAGGTATTTCCACACACCATGGCCATGGGAAACATCCAAAGGGGGATCATGGCAGGAAAATTGAATGGAGCAATGCCTGCGCACACTCCCAGAGGCAGACGGTAGGAATAAAGGTCCATGTCTTTGGTGATGGATGGCATGGTCTCTCCCAGCATAAGAGATGTCACACTACAGGCATGCTCAACCACCTCTGGAACAGAGAAGAAGTCAGGCCACCAGTTCTTTACGCTGTGTACTACTTAGCACTGTCATGCTCTATTCAGCCCTGAGGACAGGGAGTGGTTCAGGCCCATGGGGGGCAGGGGCCTGACTTGCCCTTCTAAGTGAAGGGGTTGTACAAAATGAGATTCTTTGAAGGAGAAAAAGACAGCAATAGGCATATACCCACTGGAAGATCATCTGAGTAAAATAAAGTAAATTGGTCTTATAGATACCTGAGAAGTATTACCATTTTCCACAAGCATTAAAAAGATATCATGGGATGGCAAAATCTACATAAAGAATGAAGCAACCTCCCCATACTGGGATCTTTGCCTCCCATCTTCCTTCCCAAAAGTCCCATGAGGGATGCCCAGCTTACGAAGGCCCCGAAATACATCTCCTTCAGCATCAGCTAGGGTCTTCCCTTGTTCCAGTGTGATTAATTTGGCAATTTCTTTCTAGAGAGAAAACACATAAATAGAAATTAGTGCGAGGATGTTCCTCTTCGTAATTCTCAGGTAGCCAAGGAAGAACAAAACTGAAGGAGAAGCAGTACAAGGGAGAGCAGCTGAAATGGTCTCTAAGGGAGTGACAGGTAACAGTTTGCAAATTATACCATTCAGATTTCTTACCAAGTTTTCTTTAATAAGTTGTTGATAGCGGAGCATGACCTGCTGACGGCTTAATACTGAAGTGTCTGCCCATGCAGGAAAAGCACGTTTGCAGGAAGCAACAGCTGCATCCATTTCAGCCTTGGTGGCCTGAGGGACACGACTGATTACTTCATTGGTGGCCTGATGGGAAAAAGAAGCGCACCATACTTTGCCCCTGCTTCACCTTCTCCATTTTACGTCTAGTCACAGAAGCAGCACTATGTACTTTACAATAGACACCCAGGCCAGTACTTTTCCACCATGGTCCTAGAATTCTGGGCTTGTAAATTCAGGTTCCAAAGCAGCTTCACTTACTGGGTTGTGGATATCGATCCATTTGTCGCTTTTGGATTCAACAAATTTCCCATCGATGAAGAGCTTTACAGCTGGCTGAAGAAAACCCACAAAACTTAGAATTAGTTAATTGCTTTGCTTCTCCTTTTCCCTTTCACAAAGAGGAAAGAATCCAGGTTGATAACTGAATCTGCTGGTCTCTAGAAATGTTACCTCTAGGAAAGAGATACACGATATCCTCCTGTATGTTGTATATCAAGATGTGGCAGAGCCTCTCAATACTGTGCTCTCTCTGACAAGGGGAATTCCCAGCATACAATTCTCATACAGTGGAACTTCATGAGCAAAATCATGGCACTATGAAAGTTATACTAAAAAAGCAACTCTGTTAACAAAGATTAGCTATTGTGATTTGTTGGCCCAGCTGACTTTCTATTACATTACTATGAGCATGTATTACCTTTAAGATCAAAAGATTTTTAAAATGTTTCTATCTATGTGTACTTTTTCTGAGAAACAGCTCACTTTCACTAAACTTTCAAAGGGGTCTGTAAGCCAAACAAGGTAAAAGAACACTGTGTTATAGAAGTATGAATGCAGACTTCTATATGGCAAGGATTTAGAGTAGTCCTTATTTATTAGATTTTAGATACTATAAATGACTGACAGATAGATGGTATGTAAAAACAATTCTATAGGTTGTTAAGAAGAAGACAACCGCCTGGAAGGGTCTACAAAACTTCTAAAAGCCCTGAAAATGTTTGTATCGTTTGACATAGTAATTCTATTTCAGAAGGGAAATAATCCAAAACAAAGAAAAAACCTATATAAATAAATGTCTGTTGTATAATATTGAAACACTGAAGCAATCTAAATGTTATACAGGGAAATTATTAATTAATTCAAGCTACATCTACTCGATGGAATATTATACAGCCATGAAAATTATAACTATAAAGACCATCTTGTAATATTGACAATGTTTGCAATGTAGTAGACATAATTTAGATGAGAAAACCAAGATAGAAAATTTTACACACACTCTTATCACAACTGTGTAAAGAAGGTAAATGGAAATACCCAAAAACTATATTGGATTCCATCTCAGAAATCAATCCTTTTTCTTTTTTCTGGAGACAGGCTCTTGCTTTGTCGCTGGGACTAGAGTGTAGTGGCATCATCATAGCTCACTGCAGCCTCAAACTCCTGGGCTCAGGCAAGTCTCCTGCCTCAGCCTCCCGAGTAGCTGGGACTATAGGTATGTGCTACCACGCCCAGCTAATTTTTCTTTTTTAGTAGAGGTAGGGTCTCATTCTTGCTCAGGCTGGTCCGTCCCAAACTCTGAATCTCAAGCAATCCTCCTGCCTTGGCCTCACAAAGTGCTAGGATTACAGGTGTGAGCCACTGCCACTGGCCAGAAATCAATCTTTATGCCAAATAAACTCACCACTGAAGAAGAGAAGGAAGATGCTGAATACCAGGTGGGTTTCACTTTGGAAGAAAACTGTAAGACAAAATAATGATTAATTTGATATATGAGAGCAGAAAGTTATTTAAAATTTAGCAAATGGCTACTATATGCTTGACATTATACTAGCTGCCATGTGTGTATGAAAAAGTCCTTGGTGCTTTTTTTGAGACAGAGTCTTGCTCTGTTACCTAGGCTAGAGAGCAATGGTGTATAGCTCACTGCAACCTCAGACTCCTGTGTTCAAGCGATCCTCCTGCCTCAGCCTCCCAAATAGCTGGGACTACAGGCACATGCCACCATGCCTGGATAATTTTTCTATTTTTTAGTAGAAACGGAGCTTGCTCTTGTTCAGGCTGGTCTTGAACTCCTGAGAGCAAGCAACTCTCCTACCTCAGCATCTCAGAGTGCTAGGATTATAGGCATGAGCCACCGTGCCCAGTCCTTCTTATACTCTCAGTAGAGATGACAGGTTACTCATGTTCGCCTTCCTAAAGCCCCTTTCACACTTGTCTTTTGTGATGCCCTGGTGTCTCTTCTATCTGTTTGGCCACTTTTCTGCCTCTTTTGCTGGCTCATCCTCTTCCACCTGGCCATTAACTCAAGGCTTAGTCCTAAATCTTCTTTTCTTCTCATTCTGCATACACTCCTTGAGTGATTTTTATCAACTCTTACGACTTAATTATCTAGATCCCAATCATGCCTAAATCTATAATCCTTAGCCAAATCTTCCTCTTCAGGTAATAACCACATAACGGGCTGGGCATGGCGGCTACGCCTGTAATCCTAGCACTCCGGGAGGCTGAGGCGGGAAGACAGCTTGAGGTCAGGAGTTCGAGACCAGCCTGCGCAAGAGTGAGACCTGTCTCTACTAAAAACAGAAAGAAATTAGCCAGGCAACTAAAATAAGAAAAAAATTAGCCGGACATGGTGGCACACACCTGTAATCCCAGCTACTTGGGAGGCTAGGACAGGAGGATAGCTTGAGCCCAGGCATTTGAGGTTGCTATGAGCTAGGCTGATGCCATGGCACTCTAGCCCAGGCACAGAGTGAGAGTCTGTCTCAAAAAAAAAAACCCCACAACATTTTTACCTGCTCTTGATCATTGACAAAATAAATAAATAAATAACTGCATAACCATCTTCACCACATCTTTACTTGGATATTACTTAGGCACATGATGAAAAAGCTGAACTCTATCTTTCTCCCACCAATATGCTATGTTTTCTGTAGCCCACCTTTCAGTGAATGGGGCCATTATTTACCTACTTGCTGAAGGATCCCACCCCAATTCCTCCCTCTCACTTCACAGTGAATCAAACAAGTCCTGGCAATTTGTCCTAGAAGTCTTTGTAACATACCACCCTCTTTTCCCTAGCCCTCCTGCCATTACCAGTCTATGCTATCATTGTCTTTCACCTAGACTTCAATAATGGCTCCTAGCAGGTCTCCCAGACTCCAATCTTAAACTTTCTGACTCTAGTTTCTATTCCACAATCAGAAGGTCTTTCTAAAACACGAATCTAGTCAGATCATTCCCTTGTTTAAAACCTTCCAGTGGCTTTCCATTGCTCCTGGGATAAAGACTAACCTCTTTGATGTTTCTTAGAAGACTCTACATATACGTAGTATTTTTGCTTCTTTAGTTTTATAGCTTGTTTCTTTCCTCCTTGTTCCGTAGGCTCCAGCCATTTTGAAGCTGTTTTGTGCTCTTTGCCCTGGTACATGCTGCTCCCTTGTGCCTGGCACTGTTTCATCTCATTTGCTTGGCTCACTCGGACTCCTTGAGGTCCCCATTTAGTCATCACTTTCTCTAGAAGTCTCAACCTCAGGTCTAGGGTAAGTACCTGATTGTGAAGTTCATAAGGCCCCCAAATTCCTTTATTTCTCATCTCACGTTATAAAATAAAGCAATAGCTTGTTTAATTATGAAGTTTCTCTCCTCTTAGATCACTAGACTGTTGTGTCTTCCATCCCTTGCATGATTCTTAGAATAGAGTAAGTACTTGATAATATTTTGCAGAATGTAAGAATGAGTGCTCACCAAGCAATTATTTGATATTCATTTGTTTCATGTGCTCTCTCTTACAGGACAAAAAAAATTATCATAGATTAGTCAACTCGAGCATTTCAGGCCACTTTTTATTTTTTCACTTGCA
This sequence comes from Avahi laniger, assembly GCA_963575035.1. NCBI lineage: Eukaryota > Metazoa > Chordata > Mammalia > Primates > Indriidae > Avahi > Avahi laniger. The sequence continues at coordinate 22,180 of CAUYSK010101860.1, forward strand.
CATAGCCTCCCTGCTGTCAAGAGGACACAAAAGGCACTGAGTCTGGTATTATATGATATTATCATATAGTTTTTGACAGGTTTTATCTCCTAATTTCCTAAGAAACACTCATTTTATCACTGTTGCTGAAGAAACTATCCTGTGTGATCAGTCACACCAAACTTTCTGCTCTGTAAATGTTTATTTCCTACTTGCTGTTTGGCTTAAGAATTCTCAGCTCTGTCAATTACTTACTAGTTGGGTGACCTTGACAACCTTAAGTGTCAGGCAATTTATTTCCTTATATTACCTCTAATCTTTACACATATTCTTTCGTTCTTTCTTTTTTTCCCCCCCTAGAGAAGTGGTTTTGCTATATAATCCAGGCTAGTCTCCAACTCCTGGCCTTAAGCAATCCTCCCACCTCAGCAGGCTGTGTAGGACTATAGACACTGGACCTGGCAAGACTTGTTTTCTTATCTCTGAAAGGGAATGCTAATATCACAAGGAGTAGAGAGAGGTTTTAGGTTAAGTTTTACCACCCTGGATAGCAGAGAAGATAAGGTGAATACTTGAAATAATTCAAAACTCTCTCCTTTATAGATCCTTTTGATAGTCCTCTAATATTCGTGGCTGCCAGAATTTGGTCTATTCTTTTCAAAGTTTCATGTTACAGCAGCTCCTAGTTGACTAAAGATTACTATCTCTGTTCTTTTCCTTTCTTCTTCTTTGAAGAAGCTTCAGTTCAGAAGCTTCCTCAAATGAATCGGAAAACAGTGTCTGTTTCCAAAATAAAGTACATGGAAAGAGATTAGATTCTTCTCCTTGATGGAAAGGACAAAATACCTTCCCAATGTTCTCAACGACTCGTGATGGGAGGGAAAGAGGAGGCAAAGGAAAAAAGCAATTTTGGTAAAAAATTTCAAGGAGAAATTGGTAATGGAAAATACAGGGTGGAAACTTTGTTTCCCTGCTACTATAAAAAAAGACACTAGAACATAACTAGGATCAAAGCAAGAAATAGTGAGTGAAACCAGACCATCTGGCAAATACCTCAAACCCGTTCTCCATGCTGTCCCATTAAATAGCTTATTTAAACATGAACCTTTGTGACTCTATCAAGAATCTTAAAAAGGCATACATTCCTGTAGCAGAGCTCACTGAAGCCTGGTGAATACTAATAATACCAAAAAGCCCAGCAATGTAGAGGAAGTTCTCAGGCTGGATGTAATGAGTGGAAAAGGCAATGTTGTTTCTTGCAGGTTTGAGAATCTTGCCTGCAGTAAATCTTGCCTCATATTCTAGGTCCTTGCTAGGCTGTGAACAACAGGGGAACCGCTATGAACAGAGTTGGAGATCACAGGCTTCAAGCATGCAGCTCCTCTACCACCTTAGGCTCCTACTTCTCTCTCCTTAGGCTGGCTTCAGAGAGGACCCAAGCCCCATGGGCAGACTGAGGGTGTGTTGGCACTAGAGGAGCTGAGTTTGGGGCGGGAACTTTTGCTGCTTGTCTTCTTTGGCTCCCATTTTCTATCATCTGTTTTAGAGATGTTTAGTACCTGGAATGCATGTGGAACATACTGGTAGCAGAACCATGTGTCCTTATTTATAATACTTCCCAACGTGAAAACTGTAACTTCGCTGAGAGAAAGTTTAAATGAAAGTCTTGGCAAGAAAGGCGACAGCCCACAGTCTGTGGAAAATACAAAGCGCCATATTTTGGGGGAAAATAGCTTAGCAAATTGCTGCCTTTGGCGAAAACCTGGTGTACACTTCTAGGAGATTCAAAGTTCATTCACTGACCCTCGCTCCTTGCGTGCCCCCTCCCCGTTACCTCAAATTATAGACAGTGAAGTAGGGTAGGGGAACGGAGCAATCTGGATGTTCCAGGCGGGGGACAGAGCTCTAAGAAAGGTGAGCAGAAAGGGGAGTTTCAGGGGGAGAGAGAAGTGGCTGGTGCAGAGGTGAAAGGGAAAGGCTGTGGGCGGACTGATTGGCGAGGGCAAGAGAGTGACAGCGGGGACGGGACAGGGCTGGAGGAGGAGAGCGGGCCAGAGCTAGAAAAGAGGAGGCTCAGGAGTAAAAGGGCTGAGGGCCAGGGGTGATAGTCCAGGGCTGGATCCGTGACGAGGGAGGGTACAAAGTGAGGGTTGGGTATGGACAGGGCCTCACAGGTAGTGTGGAAACACGAGGTTCGACCAAAAAGGGGCTGGGCCAAGAAGTCGGTCCTGCCCGAGGATGGATTGGAGAGTGGACGCAAAGGATCCAATTCCTAGCGTCGTTGTCCCTTGGCGCCACCCTCACTCGCCTGCAGGATCCGGGTCCGCACTGCCGCCGCCCCCACCACCGCTGCCATGGCTCTCGGCCGCCTCTGCTCGGCTCCCCGCGCCTCTGCTGCCAGCGATTCCCCAGAAGCTCTAGGGCTGCCAGTCCTTGCCCTCCATCCTGCTGGACCTCCTCATTGGTGGCGAGCACCACTTTCTCTAGCCAATCATCCGTACGAAAATATGACTCCACCCCTCATTCCCAGCCCTGTGGATATGTGACTGGCCAGGAGCAGAAGCGCTCTCACGCCCTCCCACTTCAGCCAATTCTGTTGGCTGAGGTAGGAAGACGCCCCTGACTTGATACTCTACAAGGAGCACACGGGGAAGACGCCCCCTAACCCGGAACCCCGATTGGCCATAGGCATGACCGAGGCCCCACCCCCCTCACTGAGGAAAGTAAATAACACCCTCCAAGAATTTTGCTGTCGCTCCGCCTCAACAACAGCACGAGGGGCGTGGCTATTATTAGGAGTGGGGCCAGACAAAGATTGCCCTATGGGGCGGGGAAACAGAAGGGGCTGCGAGTTGGTGATAGGATTTCTCTTTGGGGGCGTGGCCTGTGGATCCTCGCTTTCCCGCCGACGGTTGGTCACGTCACGTGATGTGGGTTGGAAGATGGCGTCTCCCACGGACGGTAAGAGCCGGCTTGGAGATCCTTTGCCTGCAACCTCCTTCTTTGCTTCCCTGAGAACGTCCACTCTCTGTCTGCCCTTCGAACTGACGCTTCTTTCTTGGGCTCCTCTCCTTTCCCTTTCACTTCTTTTTCTTGAGATCCATCCCCGTTTTCAGCTCATCGGTTTTTCACCGCAGGTCCGGAGGTGCCCATTTCCCCGCTTTGTACCAGACGGGTGGAGGAGGGTACCAGGACAAAAGGAAGGGGGTCACCTGGCTCTCCCTTGGCCCTGTTTGAGTGAAGCTGAGAATCAAAGAGGAGATACTGCTGGGGGGAAAGAGGTGCCTTACTGTGTAGCTTTTTCCTTCCCTGGATGCCCCATTGAAGGATTGGTTCTCTTCTCATTGAGTGCCCATATGGAAAGATACTCTCAAACCCTAGCAGAGGCTGGTGGCTGACCTCACCTCGGGACTGAACCGCAAGAGAAACATTCTCTCCTGTTTCCTCTGTTTGGAACCGTTACCGTGGCAGCAAGAGAGGTGGGGGACCTTCTCGGCCCCTTGCCACGAGAATCTCAAGGAAAATGAGAATTGAGCTTTTCAGTGTATTCTAAGATGCAAGTCATCTCAGGTAGCAATTAGGTTGTTTTGGTATACCCACATGCTTTTGTGCTTGGTTCTGCCTTAGAGAGTTAGGGTCTTTCAGTCCTTTTTGAACTCCAGTTTTTGCTTCTGCTGCCCCCATCCTCACGCCGATTTTGTTGATATTAATATGTAGTTTTCCCATCTCAAACACATTTTGTGTTTGGAAGGAATCTTGGAAGTTCATTGCAAAAATGAGCCCAAAGAGAGCTATATTAAGTACCTGCTATATATATGAAAGGCATAATAATAATGGTAGGTACTTTGGGAGTCGGAAAGATGAATCAAACATGTATTTTTTTAGTTTCAATTTTCATTTTTTTTTTTAAAGTGATATCTTGTTCTCTGAGACTTCCTGGCTCTATACTTCTACGCCACTTTTTTTTTTTTTTTTTTTTTGAGACAGAGTCTCGCTTTGTTGCCCCAGGTATAATGCGGTGGTATCATCATAGCTCACTGCAACCTGCTGGGCTCAAGCGATCCTTCTGCCTCAGCCTTCGCAGTAGCTGGGACCACAGGCGCACACCACGACACCCGGCTAATTTTTTATTTTTGGTAGAGACGGGGTCTCGCTCTTGCTCTTGCTCAGGCTGGTCTCTAACTCCTGAGCTCAAGCTGTCCTTCCCACCTCTCCTACCCGCCCCTGCCACCCCCGCCTGGTCTTCCCAGAGTGCTAGGATTACAGGCGTGAGCCACCGTACCAGGCCAGGTTTCATTTTAGATGTTGCCTCCCAAAGAGGCTTTCCCAGAGCACAATATCTGGAGTTGCCCTTCTCCACCATTATTTCACTGTCTGCATCTTCACTGTCAGCATAATCATTCTGTTAACTTTGTCCCTTGCACGCTGGATTATAAATTCCAAGTTAGTGTTGTTCATAGTTGGATTCCAGGGTTTAGCACAGTGCTTGGCAAGCAATAGTCCTTCAATTAACATTTATTAAAAGAATGAATACATGTGTACAGAAATAATATATTATTTGATCTTAAGTTTTATGTTTAACTGAGTCTTAAGATTTTTTGTGCACAGATACATACTGTATAAGAAATTATAGATGTTCAGAGTCAAAGGAGGTTCTTCTGCCCGGGTGCTCTTTTGCTAAAATAAAATCGCCTTCTCTTGCCAGAAAAAAGGGCATTTAAAAAGTCAGTTAAAGGAATGGGAAGTTATTGTTTAATGGGTACAGAGTTTCAGTTTGGGAAGGGGAAAAAGTTCTGAAAATGATTTGATGATTGCACAGTGTTAATGTACTTAATGCCACTGAAACTTTAAAAATCATTAAAATGGTAAATTTTATGTTATATATTATTAATATAAAATATATTTCACCATAATAAAACTCAGCCAAGTTGTAGAAGTAATTATTATTAAAATTTTTAATTTATTAAGTTGTTTATAAGTTTTGGACATATTTTTCCTTTTTTTTTAATGTTGAAGATCAGAATTGAGAAGTTTTGAAGATTTTAGAGCTGTTTTTGAGTTTCATTTTCCCCTGTCTTCTCTCAATTTATTTTCCTTTCTTTGGCCAGGAAGAGTATTAAAAATGTACTTTTTCCCTTTGGTCTTCTAACTGTCTCTGTCGTCATTTTGTTTGTACTCGTCATTTTTAGAAGTTTTTATTCTCGTTTTTTACAGTTTCACTTTTTTCCACCTAATCTTTTTTTAATCTGACAAAATCAAGTCAAACACTTTGAACTTAAATTCAGCTTCTAAATAGGTATCTCATTCTAAAATATTCCACTGCCTAGCTCTGTGACTTCTATTTTTAGTGTTCTACCTGTTGCTGTCTTTAAAATTTACTTCAAATAATGTTGATTTGAAAATAAGTTTAGGTCATTTAGTCTTTTGTCTTTTTTCATGCTAAATTTGCTGGAACTTCTTTGAAAAGGAGAAAAATGAAAGTTAAGGAAAGCCATCTAATAATTTATGAGAGTAAGACTTACAGCGGAGTTATATCCCAGATGGTGGTATCATAAGGTCACCCATGTAGGTTATTGGATCCAACTCCCCAATAAGTTTTTGTCATACTTAAGCTTTCATCAGTAACATTTCTTGGGAATTTGAAATTGGTGTTTTGTGTTACACACAGCTTTTCTTTGTTACCATTTTTGGATACGTTAGTTAAGGCAATGTATTAGAGATGAGTTCTTTTTTTCTTTCTTTTTTTTTTTTTAATTTTTCAGACATGGGGTCTCACTATGTTTCCCATGCTGGTCTCGAACTACTGGGCTCAAGCAATCCTCCTGCCTCAGCCTCCTGAATAGCTGGGACTGTGGGTGCGTGCCAATGTTCCTAGCTCAGAGTTGAGTTTTACCAATTAAAATGCCATTGGAAATTCCCTTGGAATATTTGGTAAAACAAATTCAGCTTAAAGAAAAGCACATGTTGGAAAATTTTACACATATGTCTATTTTCCGGGGAGTGAGTCCATAGCTTTTTTTCAGATTTTCAAAATCGTGGCTTACCCAGAAAATGTTACAAACCACTGTTTATAGCGTTAAATGAACTAACTTGTACAACTAGCTAACATACTGAGCACACAGTAAATACTCAACAAATGTTAATATCAAATACCTGCTGTGTGCAGGGGAAGAGTAGAGGGGAAATGATGTTGAAGATGGGGGCTGGATCATGTAGGATTTTATAGGGCATGGTAGATATACATTCACAAATTTACCTGGGAAGAAGTTCTTTCTCTTTTTTAAATTTTTTTTAATATTCCTCCCCTCAACCCCGGAATAAGTTCTTTAAGCTGGAGAGTGACATGAACTGGTTGACATTTTTAAAAAATCAGTTCTGTTTACTTTGTAGAGAATAGATTTGGGAGTGGGGAGGGAAAAGGATAAGAATGGGAGCAGGGAGGTCTGTTAAGAGGTTATTGAGGTGTAGTCCAAGAGAGAAGTGATGGTTCCTTGGATTAATTTGGTTTCAGGATGTATTTTGGAGGTAGAAACTACTAGATTTACTGATGGATTGGTTATGGAAGGGTGAAGGGAAAGGAAGCATAAAGGATGACATCTAGGTTTTTGATTTTAGAATTGGGGTTCATGGAGGTGCTATTTCTTGAGGTGGAGAAGATTGGGAGAGTATGATTTTGAACATATTAGGTTTAAGTGATTTTTCATACATGTAAATGGAGAAAGATGTCAAATAGCCACTCGGGCATATAGAAGTTCAGGGGAAAGGTTGGGGCTGGGAATGTAAATATGGTGACATTGGCACGTAGATGAAGGTAAATGCTATGGGACTAAATGAGGTAGAGAGTGGAGCCAGCCTGGAATGGAGCCTGAGTGGAGGGGGAGAATGAAGAAGGAAGAGTCAGTGAGGTAGAAGAAAGACCAGCATGGTAGTTTTATAGAAGCTGGGAGTAGTATTTCAAGGAAAGTGGTCAGTGTATGCTGCAAAGGGGTCGTGTAAGAGAGAACTTATAAGTGACCACTGGATCCAGCAACATAGGTCATAGATGACCTTCACAACAGCAGTTTCTATGTATCTAGGAACAGACGCCTGATTGTCAATAGGTTAAGGAAAGTGTGAAGTGAGGAAGTGGAGACAACAGAATAGAAAACTCAGGAACTTTTGCAGTGAAGCTGGTGTGGAGGAGCTCATGGGGTCAGGGAAGAGTTTTTTTTTTTTTTTAAAGCAGGGAAATTCCAGAGTAGGCTTGTTTTCTGTTCAACATGAGCCTGTAAAGGGTAGAAACTGTTGGCATAAGGGAAAGGAGATTATTCAGGATGATGTCCTTGACAAAGCAAGAGATGATGGCATACAGAGCCCTAGCAGGGAGTTTCTCTTTCATGGGAGCAGGAACACTTAATTGTAATTGGAGGAAAGTACAACAGTATGAATGAAGATGTAAATGGTTCATTGATACTCATTTTTCTTAACACCCCAATAAAATATCACTCCTGTTTTATAGATTGAAAGAGTGAGGTTTGGTGAGGGTGAATGATTTATTTATATTACACCATGGCACAGTGGCATCAATAGTTATAGAACTTAAATCTCTAGACTTCCAGGTGAGTGTTCCAGTTTATGTTCTTTGAAATTGAAATGTCATAAAATATAAATTAACGTGTTTCATGTCTTCTTGGTTCATCTGGGTGTTTTGTTCTAGGGACGGATCTGGAAGCATCTTTGCTAAGTTTTGAAAAACTTGACCGTGCCTCACCAGATCTTTGGCCAGAACAATGTAAGTTTTGCTGTCTTTATATTAGAATGAATGCGGAAGAACCAGTACTCCTTGGAGAGATTTTTTTTTTTTTTCCAAACCTCCCCCTACTCCTTGGGGAGATTTTTGAAGAGTTATCATTTAACTAATGATTAAAGTTTTTATTTTACTTCAAAGGGAAAAGACAAATCCAATGTTAAGAATATCTGTTTGGTGGTTTAATTTTTTTCAGAACACGGTGTGACTCATGAAATAAAGAACCTTTAAACAATACTTATTTTAAAAAAACTATATCTGTAATAAATTCAGGTTATAGTGAGATACATAACGCATTTCTTTGCCTCCTTCTAGCACTTTTATAAAGTTAACCACTGTTAATAGTTCGTTACAAATCCTTTTGGCCTTTTTAATGCTTATACAGATGAGCAAATAAATTTATTTAAGTATATAGAGGGGGTTTTTTGGTTTGCTTTTTATAATGATAGAGTCATACGTATAGTCAGCTTAACTTATTCTACCTAGTAATTTATTAATGAATCTTTCCATCTTAGTTTGTGTAGGTCTACCTCATTCTTTTAAATGCATTTTGTTGTATAGTTATGCTGTAATTTATGTATTCATACACTATTTGAAAACCTAATTTATATCCAATTTTTTATTTTACGAACAATTTATCCATGAATATCCTTGCACATATATCCCACACTGTGTGTGAGAGTATCCATTTCCTCACATGCTAGCCAGTATTGGATGTTACTAATCTTATTAATTTTAGTTTGCATTTCTTTCTTTTATTAGCACGGTTGAACATTATTTCATTTTTAAATATCTGATTTTTATTTTTCTATTTTTTAATGTGATTCTTCATGTGAGACATTTAAATAAATAATTAGACTGATAGAACAGCATACCTAAAAAGGAAGTTTAAACTTTCTGGTAAGAGATATTGTATCTTACCAGCCTCCCAACCAGCTAACTCCTGATCCTTCAAAGTTGAGGCATTATTTTTTTCTAGGAAGCTTTTCCTGCCTCCTGGGTCTGATTTAGATTTTCAGTTTTTCATCCTTCCATAGCACCTGACATCTTTCTTGGATGCTTAAACAGTAATATAGATACTGATTTACTCTCTCTCCTCTTCCAGACTATAAGCTTCTGAAGGCAAGGCTGTTTTCTTATTATTTGACTCCTCTATGCCTAAGCACTCAAATATTAAATGAATAATGTTGTTTTTTTTCTTTTTAGTACCAGGTGTTGCTGAATTTGCAGCTTCTTTCAAAAGTGTAAGTAATATCTTAAATAAGATTAAATACCTAATGAAGTTGATTGAAAGTTTTGTTCCTGAGTAAAAGCTCAAACTTCTCTTATTTCTTTATTTTCAAGAATAATGTCATAGCCTTCAAATCATTTTATAACTGCAGCCCTATGCATTTGTTTATATTGTCATCATGTTAATTGACGATTTTGCCTACCTCTGTCCAGATGCTCTATTTTGACATTTTGACCTTTGTCTGCTAACCTTTGTTGTCAACCTGAAAGCTTTGTAAGGTGCGGCAGTTGAATTATTTAATGTAATACCCAAACCAATATTCTTTTTGCCCAAACTATCATTTTGAAGGTTTTCTCTTTTGTTTATGTGGTTCGTTATGACCTTAACTTACACCTCCTTAGAGGATTTTGAAATTTCTCAGTGCTCCATCAGAAACCTGAAGAAAGACATCTGTTAGAGCTAGAGACTTCCACTTCCAGGGCGGCAGTCATTGTGCTTGATGCTCATATGTTCTCTTATATATTCTCCCAACCAGGAAAATATGATAGTAATAATATTATCTAACACGTAGTGCTTACCGTGTGCCAGACACTGTTCTAAATGCTTTATTTATATTATTTAATCTTCACAAAACCATATGAGGCATAGGTACTATTATTATCATTCTCAGATAAGGAAATAGGCAAAGACAGGTTAATAAATTACCCAAGGTTATAGGCAGAACCAGGCTTTGAACCCATTAGTCTGATTACTAGTATCCATACTTTTAACGTCATTTTTATAAGCATTTGAGCCCAATGCTCAAAGCACTGAATAGTAAGTAGCAAAACTTGAAAGTCAAGTTACTTGCTGTAGTCCTAGTAAGTGAAGAGCAGGATTTGAACACAAGTCTGTCTGATTCCAAAGCCCACGCTCTTTCTTTTAAACTATACCACTGGGGATTGTAGTATAACTTTCACAGTATCTTACTGTATGCTTACCATTCTCTACTCATTATTTAGAGCTAAAAGTGCTGAGTTTAATATTAAAGCCCCTTTGAGCCTGACACTTTCAGTTCCCATGAGAGTATTTGTTCAGAGGGAGTCTGACTTTGTAACCTCTTTCATTTGTTCAAGAGCTAGGTATGAATTCCAGCCTATGCTCCTTTAGTGTTCAGTAAAGCCTAAACCAGAGCGTGGATAGTGTAGAGTTTTGGAGTCAGACACACCTGGATTTGAGTGCTGACTGTACTGCTTAACTATCTGTGACATAAGCAAGTTTCCTAACAGTTTTAAGCCTTAGTTTTCTCATCTGAAACTACCTTATAGAATTCGTAGTATAGAATGCCATAATGCAGATAAAACACTGCATAGTGTTTTAGGACATAATAAACAATACAGGGTAGCTATTATTATTACTAATTAATTAATTATTTTTTTAAGAGATGGGGTCTCACTCTGTTCTGCAGGCTTCAGTGCAGTGGCACAATCATAGCTCACTGCAGCCTCTAACTCTTGGGCTCAAGCGATCCTTCTGCCTCACCCTCCTAGTAGCTGGAACTACAGGCACATACCATGATGCCCAGCTATTTTAAAAATTTTTTGTAGAGACAGGGTCTTTGTTGACCATGCTGATCTTGAACTCCTGGCCTCAAGTGATCCTCCTTCCTCAACCTCCCAAAGTGCTGGGATTACAGCCACTGCACCCAGCCAGGGTAGCTATTATTGTTAGATCAGCTGTTGTCTAATAGATCGAGTAGACAGTATATAATTTAATTTTCTTTCATTCTCACCTATACTTACTTTTCAGTTTAGCTAATTATATTTGGTTACAACTAAATATTTTAAGTTATAAATAAGTGTGATTTTTAAAAACTTTATTAGAATATGATAATTTTTAAAAATATGATTAAATATCTATATATTTTCCCTAGAAATATTACATACGTATTATTTTGAATTTTGTTTCTAGGGGTTCAGGGATATCCCAGGACCCCAGGTTAAGAGCCCTTGGTATAATCTTTTTCCTTATAGGGATAAAAATGGTGAGTTTGACTTGGGGCTGTCCAGGGGAAGCAGTGTAGAGTAGTGGTTTATGGACTCAGATTACCTGGGCTTTGGATCCTGGCTTCTCTAGCTGTGTGACCTGAGTCAAGTGATCTGTAATTTCCCCATACTTTGGTATTTTTATTTGAAAAATGGGGACAATAATACCTACTTCATAGAGTTGATTGGAGGCAAATGGCATGATGCATGTAAAGTTTTTTGCTTGTCACATAGTTAGTACTGAGTAAATTTTAATTAAAAAGAGGACTCAAAGCTGAAGTAATGTTTCTCAACCCTACCCTTACCTGCCTGGCAGAATCATCAGTGTACAAGTGTGGAGCTTTAGAAAAGTACATATGTGGAGTCCCTTGCTTTATTCTTGCCACTGGACCCTTCCCTACCCTTGATATTCTAAATCAGTACATCTGGGGTGTGGCCAAGGCATTTATATTTTTTTAAAGTTACATAGGTGATTTTTTTTTTTTGAGACAGAGTCTCTCTCTGTTGCCCTGGCTAGAGTGCCGTGGCATCAGCCTAGCTCACGGCAACCTCAAATTCCTGGGCTCAAGCGATCCTCCTGCCTCAGCCTCCTGAGGAGCTGGGACTACAGGCATGCGCCACCATGCCTGGCTAATTTTTTCTATATATATTTTTAGTTGTCCAGCTAATTTCTTTCTAATTTTAGTGGAGACAGGGTCTCACTCTTGCTCAGGCTGATCTTGAACTCCTGACCTCGAGCGATTCTCCCACCTCGGCCCAGAGTGCTAGGATTACAGGCGTGAGCCACCATGCCTGGCCTTTTTTTTTTCTTTTTGGTGAGACAAGACAGGGTCTTGTTCTGTTGCCCAGACTGGAGTGCAGTGGCCCAATCATAGCTCTCTCTAACCTCGAACTCATAGGTGATTCTCATGTGCAACTGGTATTGAAAACTGCTAACTCAAAGCTATTCTAAGAATGGGCTATCTTTTGTAATTTTAAATTCACTTTCAGAAATGAGAAAACTTGTCTGGATATGGTGGCTCACCCTTGTAGTCCCTGTATTTTAGGAGGCTGAAGTGGGAGGATCACTTGAGGCCAGGAGTTCAAGACCCGCCTGGACAACACAGCAAGACCTTGTCTCTGCAAAAAAAAAAAATTTTTTTTTTGAGACAGAGACTTGCTCTGTCACCCTAGCTAGAGTGCAGTGGTGCAGTCATAGCTCACTATAACCTCAAATTCCTGGGCTCAAGCAGTCCTCCTGCCTCAGCCTCCTGAGCAGCTGGGACCACAGGTACACACCACCACAACCAGCTAAGTTTTTCTATTTTTGGTAGAGGCGGGATTTCACTCCTGCTCAAGCTGGTGTTGAATGTCTGACCTCAAGCCATCCTCCTGCCTTGGCCTCCCAGAGTGCTAGATTAGAAGCATGAGCCACCGCTCCCAGCCCCCTAATTTTTTTTAATTAGTCAGATGTGGTAGTATGCACCTGTAGGCCCAGCTACCTGGGAGGCTGAGGTGGAAGGATTGCTTGAGCCTAGCAGTTCGAGGTTGCAGTGAGCTATGATCATGCCTCTGTGCTGCAGACTGGGCTACAGAGCGAGACCTTACTTCTTAAAAAAAAAAAAAAAAGAAAAGAAATGAGAAAACTTAAAATTCTAAGTTTTCTAAAACTTCTACAATTAAGAAATTTTAAGTGGTGACCAGTCCAGTCTTCTCTCACTTAAATTGAGGATTTTCTCATTCTTGGTTGTTCCCTGAATCTTTTCCTCTGCCAGAGAATGTTACTAACTGACTAGTATTTCAAACAGTTCAGTTGGGGGCTTTCACCAGAACTGAATTTCAAGTAATTTCTTTCATTACTATACTAACTTGTTATGCATGAATCAGTCACACCTAATGGTAGTAGTCATACTTAATTCTTCCAAAGTCATTTCTCTGAGATGACTTTAAAGATAAGCAGTGTTAGTTTATAAGGTCATTATTTTAGGGCAAGTCTGATCCTAGAGAAGTCCAGGTTTTTGAAATTATAATTTGCCAGTATTTTTAAAAACCTGAATGCTGTGTCACAAGCAACATCTCTTTTTTTCATATATATATATATATAAAAGAGTATTTTAATTCTTGTGCTTAGAAACTATAAAGACTGTACATGATTTGGAAAGGAGAATGTACCAATGGCCAGAGAAAAGTCATCCATTCTATGCCTTCTCTTTACCTGGTCACTCAGAAATATAATGTTATCAGCTATGATTGTTGTTGCTTATCGCCTCACATCATTTTTATCCATGTATTCACCATAGTCTACTTTCCCTTCCATATAAATTTGAGACCTCTTTTTCACATCCTAATATGTCATATGTCTGAGGCCTGGCTAGAGTAAAGATATTCTGTTGTCCTTTGACTGACATCACCCATTTGGTATATTTCACTGTCCCCTGGTCATCACATCTTATTTGTTGCTAGAGAAAATATTGTGACTGGACTTTTTCCTTTCACCTGTCTCATGACAGGGTCCTGATCCACTTGCCCAAGTAACTGCACACAATTCAGGGATCTTTTAAGAATCAAAGTGCTAGCTACATCAGATTCGTGTCTTACAAACTGGTGAAGTAGCTATAATACAGGTCTGTGAAGTGTAGCTTCTGTTTTCTTTTCTTGCAATCTAATCTTTAGACTCTTCCTGTTGTTCTAGGCTAGGCGACAACCTCCAGCCAGGAGATCACTTCTGGGGCACCAACATTTCTTGTAAGAAGGAAGAGTAGGGTCTCTTCACAGTATCTGAATGGATATATTCTTATTTTCTGACAGCCTATTACTAGCTCTCCACCCAAATGGATGGCTGAGATAGAACGTGATGATATCGACATGTTGAAAGGTAAGCGATGCTGGTGACCTCTAACTTTTAACTATATACTTATGTTCTTCCACAAACCGCCTTCCAATTTTTCTCTTACTATTCCCTTACTTCTTGGCTTCAAACTGCCCACCCACTTAACCCTCCTTATTTATAGTTTTTCATGTCTGGAATGCCTTTCTCTAATTTTGCCATGTATAGAAATCTTGCCAATTCAAGACTCAAGTCACTATTGAATTCTGCTGCTAAATTCTTTTAATATTAATTTTGCATATAATACAATTATTGGGAATAAAAAAATTTTTGTATAACATTTATAGTTAACAGAAAACTCTAACATCAGCTTTCTCATTTAATTCTCATAAAGGTCTTGGGAGTTAGGTATGATGGTATCCAAGGTTCAGAAGTTAACTTAACCCAAGATACGTTAGAAAGAGTTAAAATCTTAACTGCGATCTTTTATTTTAAGTCTATTTTCTTTCCACTATAACACAAGTGCCTTAGTTAGGATTTACTGCTGTCTATTGTTGTCAGTACTATTTATGACAACGCCTTAATGGGTTAAGACCGGTTTTTTATTTCTTTCTATCCCATCAATTTCTTCCATAAAGAATACTATAAGTAGTGAATATTGTTGTTTGACAAATGATTTGGAACTCAATCACAAAGTGGAAATTCAAATTAAAAAACATTAATTTTCCATGATTTTGCTCTCCTTTATTTATTTTATCATCTTCTTGGTGATAAGATTCATGATGATTATGAAGTAATAGACTGAAATTAAGGTAAAAACCTGGGATTCTTGAGCAGTTAAACAGCTGAACAGATCAAGAAAGTTCACTTATGCTGAGTATAGATAATAATGGCAGCATGATAAATGAGAGGGAAAAAAACACCTTTATTTGAGTTTAGAAGTAATTCATTGTTCTGCATGAAATGCTTAAATGCAGATCCCCTCTTCCAACCATGGAAAAATTAAATCTCAAGGGCATTTCAGGTTTATTGTTTTAATGTTCCAAACAGATATTTATATAATACCCCATCAGCACGTATTTCCTAGGGAAACTTTATATTTTTAGTGAAGGATCATAGCATTATGTTTTATGCTAACTGACCTGTGTCTTAAACCTGCAAGGGATTGGCTACTATTTAAATGAAAATCTAGGAAAGTAAGTTTTTATTTTAAGTATACTGTCTTTTTACTTGGTAAACTTAAAAATTTTTATAGGTATCTGATTTGAAGGGAAAGTTTAGATTTATATTTAGTCTTTGTTTTCTAAACTTAGGGAAATGAGGAACAGTAAGTGTTTTGTTGCTATTTTATTGTTAATTGAAATAATGGGTCCTCTGGTGTGTACTGAGATTTGGAAAAAAAAAGAATGGGAACTTAAAAATGACAGTGGAGGCAATGTCCATTTTGCAAAATAGAAATCCTGTGCAAGGCTTTCTCAATGCTAGGTCAAATCACAAAGTTTCCTATTTTAATGGTGTGTGCCTTTTGTATGATAGTCAAAATGAATGTTATAAGAAAATCCTTGGGATGAAACACTTAATTTGTTATTATATTTATGCTAACTCTTTTCTCATTAAGTGGATAAGCTCACCTGAGGCATTTTGCAGTAGTGGAAAAATTCCCTGATTTTGTGTGTGTGTGTGTGTGTGTGTGTATGTGTGCGTGTGTATAAGATTGAGGGAGAAGATATAAGGATCCATTGTCTACTTATTCAGTAGGAATTAAGCTTGAAAACTTACATAACAAGGATTCCCAACCCAAATAAGTTATTACTAGAGAATACTGGAAAGAAGCGGTATTGAAATAAACGATTCTGTTTCAGAACTGGGGAGCCTCACCACAGCTAATTTGATGGAGAAGGTACGAGGTCTACAGAACCTGGCCTACCAGCTGGGGCTGGATGAGTGTGAGTACCCAGATCATATATATTCAGGGTTACATGCTGTGTATTTCATGATGAGTTCTGGTTAGAATTCAGAAAGTATCTTTAGAGAGAAGATAAGTGTTCTGAAGGTAAGAGATCAATGTAATCTAAATTGTGCCTTTTATGATAGAGCATGCTGGAATAATTACTGATTTACTAAGTAAATTATTTTTCTCTATGGAGTAATAGTATATTGCAACCCTTTCAGTTTTAAGCAATAGAATGTCAACTCAAACTAGATTAAACAGAAGGGAGACTTTGTTAGTTCACATAAATTAAAAGACTAGGGGTAGAAATAGCTTTGAGGATATCTAGATCCATGACACTTAATGATGTCATTGGGATATACTGTTTAGTTTTTGTTTGTTTTAAATTTAAGTAGAGAGTTTATTTGGGCCAAGCTTGAGGACTGCAACCCGGGAGCATAGATTGAAGTTGTCCTGAGTAAACATTCTTGGGTGCTATTGTTCTTGCTTTTGTTTTGCATCTCAGGGCTTTGCTGCACTCATACATTAGTCTTCTATTCTTTGCTGCTGCAGATTGCTTTTTCTTAGCGCTGGGGAAGGTGGCCAAAAGGAGCTCCAATTAATGTGTCTTTAAATCTCATTATCCCAAAGGAAAAAAGAGTATCTTTTCTGAATGTTCGCAAAGAAAGTTACTGAGGAAGACTCTTCTATCTTGGCTCACCTACCCATTCTTGAACCAGTCCTTTGGCCAGCTAGCATGGAGCACTCTGATGGACGGGGCCTGGGTCCTGGGTACAGATGCAGATTAGAGGAGTTGCTCTGACCCAAATCACATGGAATGGGAAGGACGGATTAGTGTCCCAAAGCACGAGAAATATGATAGACCAAGAACATATCTTTTACCATGAATAACACTTTAAAATTTCTCATGTATGCCTGTCTGTTCTTCATTCTTTTTAGTTTAAATTATTTCTTTATAAATTGTGTCCCTTCCACTGCATTCATTAGAAAATTGGAAAAGGTCACTTGACATTCTACTGTGCTGAAGAAGAGAAATAGAAAAAAAACAAAACTGGGAAAGAAATTGTAGAAAATTCTCACTTTGTAATTGAAAAAAGAGATACTCAACATAAATACAATGGTTAGAACCTTATTCTCAAAGATACTTCCTGAAACCTTTATAATCCACAATGTTGCGAGTACTTCTATAATTTATAATTTTCTTCAAAAATACAGATTTTTGCATTGATTGGAACAATCCCAAAAATAGTTTCATAAGTTATTTTTCTTGTTTCATTAGAGCATATAGAACATGTAGTGAATTTGTTCACATCATTGATTTAAGTTACTGCCAAATTCAACATTTCAATTTAAAATTTAATTTAAAATTTAAAATGTTTTACTAACAGTCATCACTTCCTTATCCCTCTATCCTTTCTTTTTTTCTTTTTTTCTTTCTTTTTGAGTCATGATCTTGCTTGTTGCCCAGGCTAGAGTACAGTGGCATCATCATAGCTCACTGCAACCTCAAATTCCTGGGCTTTCTTATAGTCAAAGCCTCCTGATTAGTCAGTACTACAGGTGTGAGCCACTGCCCCCAACCTTAAATCTTTTTTATCTGTCATAGTTCCACCTACATTTTATTTTCCCTTTTATTTATTAAATCTAGTCATTTCTGTAGATTTTCCAAATTCTGGATTTTGTCGATTACGTCCATGTCATGCTTAACATGTTTGTCTATCCCTTTTTATTTCCTGGTAGTTAGATCTAGAAGCTTGCATAGATACAGGCTTTATTTTCTATTTTTGACAAGAATATTTCATAGATGGTATTGTGTACATCCATCAGAGGGTACATTATGTCTGCCATCTCTCTTTTGGTGATATTAAAATTAATAGTTTATAAAGGTATTATCAGTCTGATCCATTCATTGTAAAATTCTTCATCACCCCTATACCCAGGGTAGCAGTTTTTGATCACTGTCTAGATCTACTATTTTGTTATAGGTTGCAAGATGATGATATTCTAATTCTGCTATTCCTTCTTATTGGCTAGAATTTCTTTATAAAGGACTTTATCTTATCAACTATTTGATCACTTTGAAAGCTTTCCTACTAGAATGACAAGATAAATGATACTTTTTCTTTATTTATTGGTTTTTAGAATAATGAGTCAGTTTCAGTAAAGTCTATTTTAATGGCTTTCCACACAATCAAAAACTTGATGTGTTTTTTTTTTTAATCCACACAATTAAAGGCATTATTACTGTTAAATGTTTGTATTTCTAAAAACTGGAGACTTTGGGAAGTGGGGATTTGAAGTCATCTAACTGAGCCACCTTCAGCACTGAACCAAAACTGTGTAGAAGAAATGCTTGTTTCTGCCAGAGTCCCATGAGCACAGCTGAGATTTTTCAAAATTATTTTATAGTTCAAAATTCAGCCTTTTGATTTCTGTTGTAGTGCTTTGGAACTGATTACCATTTTCTAGGACCATATTGAATTTAGCTGACATAAACAAAATAGTTTTTAAATTTAGAATTGAAATTACATTGAATATATTGGACTTCTTGGATACAGTCTCTCTTTGTTTTATTGTGTATGGTGTATTTGCATAAAAATAAGATTTTTTTTTGTCCTTACAGATTATTCATCTACTCTAGGGGTTGGCTTTTACTTGACACCCTAATCTGGTGTTTTGATGTCTCAATCCTCTTTCTTGCATTAATTAAGGGGACGACATGGATGAAAAATAACCAGTAGGAATTGATGAATCCCCAGGGACTAGTGATCCTGTTTTCATGCAAATATCTGCACTGATAAAGATGATGGAAAGAAAAAAAATGCAAAAAATATTTGTCTTCAAAACATGATTGTTTTTCACTTCCCAAGAGCATTATTAAATGTTAATGTAGAAATCATATGAACCTTCTAGGGCTGATAGTAACTAGGTTGCATCTTTTGGAAGATGAACCCTACCCTTTTATTTGGTACATGATTATGATGCCTCATATAACCTTTTTGGTGTGCAAATTTTGGAATGCAATAATTTTTTTTTTTTTTTGAGATAGGATCTTGCTCTGTCACTCATGTTGGAGCACAGTGGTGCAATCATAGCTCACTGTAACCTCAAACTCTTGACTCAAGCAATCCTCCTGCCTCAGCCTCCCAAGTAGCTGGGACAACAGGTGGGTGCGACTGCACCTGGCTAATACAATAACTTTTCTATAGAGGTATTTATAGCCTCTCAAATGGTCAGGGCCCCTTGGCTTGATTTGGGCAATTAATTTATATGAAATTCCCTTGGAACATCTAGAAATACAAAAAATTATAAAACTCTGCATTAACATATAAAGAATTCAATTTCTGTTTCCATCTGGGTTCAGAGTCTTTCCTCTTTTACTGGAACTATATTGCAGTCACTTTGAAACTGGTATCCTTGCCTCTCACCTACCCCATTCCAGTCCATCTTATTTACTACTGCCTGATTGATTTTTCTGAAGTACCATTTACTTCTGTATGTCCTTTGCTCATAAGTCATTGGGAGTACTTTATTATCCATAGGATAAAATTCAGATTCCTTAGCAAGGCATTCAAAATCTCCATGCTTTAGCGCTAGCCTAATCTCTCTCCTTCGTACTGACTTCTCCCCTACCAGAACACCATGCAGTATTCCCCATTTGAAACACCCACTCTTTCTGGAACATTTTCCCATCTTCTTAGTCTGTTCGTGCTATTTCTTTTTCTTCATCAGTCTTTCCTTTTCTTCCGTGATCTAGAAAGTGAACTCTCCTGGCCTCTCAAATTGCTCTTAGAGCAGTTTATCTGCTTTATTTCTAAAGCACTTTTACCATTCTTCTTGGATATTTTTGGTATATGTCTTACCCCTTGGTTTGATTATAATTTTTTAAGGTTAAGAACTTTTTAGACAGCCTTTGTGGCCCATAGAGTACTGAGCATATCACAAGCATTCAGTGTGTATTTTCTGATTGACTGAATGATCACTGTTGATTCCTTTAGATGAAATGACATCACTGCACTATATCTTGGGCTATATACAGAATCGTGATTTGCAAACAGAGATAGTTTTACATCTTCAGTTCCAATTTGTATGCCTTTTATTTCATTTTCTTGCCTGATTGCCCTGGCTAGAAATTCCAGTACAGTGTTGAATAGACATGGCAAGAGTAGACATCCTTGACTTCTTCCTGATCTTAGTGAGAAAGTGTTAAGTATGGTGTTAATTATGGGGTTTTTGTAGATGTCCTTTAATGTAAATAAGATCACACTAAGCATATTACCTGCTATAAAAGCCAAGGAATTTTGATTACTTTGATATAAGTAGTTCCTTCTGCTAATTAATAGTCTAATCCTGCATGCTTATTTAGCAGTTTTAGTGGACTCTTATTTGACTAAATTCAATCATTAAAATTTAATCATTTTAACTGTTGTTTTTTGTTTTTTTGAGACAGGGTCTCACTCTCTTGCCTGGGGCGAGTGCCGTGGTGTCAGCCTAGCTCACAGCAACCTCAAACTCCTGGGCTCAAGCAATCCTATTGTCTCAGCCTCCCGAGAAGCTGGGACTACAGGCACACGCCACCATGCCCAGCTAATTTTTTTTTCTATATATATATTTTTAGCTGTCCAATTAATTTCTTTCTATTTTTGGTAGAGACGGGGTCTCACTCTTGTTCAGACTGGTCTCGAACTCCTGAGCTCAAACAATCGACCCGCCTCGGCCTCACAGAGTGCTAGGATTACAGGCGTGAGCCACCGCTCCCGGCCTCTTAACTGTTGTTTTTAAAAGCAACATTTTATTGTAAAAAGATTGAAACTTTCCCATTTAGACTTGATACTTCATCCCATTAATCAACATTGATGGAGTTGTTTTTACCAGAAACTATTTGGTACAACTTTCCTTGATGGTGGTACCAAAGAAAACCTCTGCTTCCAAGCTAGCCTGTGATATAATAGGTTTCTCTACCCTCTAGGCATGTGATTTGAAAAAATGGCCATTTATATTTAGAAATTGTTCCCCATCCAGCTAAAATTTTAAAGAATAGTTAGCTCTGTTGACTTGTAAGTGTAATCTGTGAAGGATGGGAGGGAGAGAATAACTGTGACTCTCATACTCTGGATATTTTTTTCCTGTGGCCTGACAGCAGGATTATTTGTTTTGCTTCCATATAAGACCTGTTCAGTCTTACCTCTTAAAGTTAAATTAACAGCTCTTGACTGATTGAAGAGAAAAATCATCTAGCCTGTAACCTCTAGATGGCAGCATGAGTCTTACTGTACTGTTAGCTTTTCCTTTACCCGTATCTCTTGTACTGGATTTCTGATTTAGATAAAAAATTCTTGTGATTTTACCAGACTACTTGCCTAACTCTGTTGATACCTTGCTCGATTTTTTTAACTTTTTGTTTTCCTTTTCATCTCTCCATCTTTTTTTTTTTTTAAACACATTTCCTTTCTTAAGCAATGTGTATTTTGGATACTCATAGTCCTTTGTTTCTCTATTGTCAGAAATAGCATTTTGCTTTTAAGGAGACTGGTAGAAAAATATTCCAAAAAATGTGATTGTTAAATTCAATAGCTTCTATATCTGAATATAAGACCCTCAAAATGGATTCAGTTCTCTTATTTCAGTCATCACCCCTGCCAGTGACATTTCTTGTATCCTTAGACTCTGTTGGTATCATGTGATATCAGACAACGCCATATTAAATTAAAACAGGAATGTTAGCTAAAATTCATAAAACAACTTCAGACTAATTAGTCTTTCAAGAAAAATTTAATTGTTTTAAATTAAAGCAAAATTAAAATAAAGTTTTCAAATATTTAGCCATTTTGAGTGATGAGATAATAGCAAAAGAATGAAGTGTCCTATTCAGCAGCTTTGTACAAGGCTCTGTACAGGACATGAAGATGATAAGACATAATACTGCCCTTGCACAGATTAAAATCTAGTAGGAAAGGAAGATAAGACAATTAAGTAAATGATTCTTAATAGAAGGTAAAGAAGAAAAGCTCTATAAGAGTAGAAAAAACTGTATGGATAGGGGAGAAGAGGTCAGTTGCATCAGATTGCTATAGGAATGGCAGATAAGTTTCATTTTATATGTCAACATGGAGGGATTAGTAAGGATTGCCTAGGACCATTTAATTTTGAGAAGGAGTCTGGATTCAGAGAAGTCAATGATGTCGGTTATGGACAAGGAAAAGGGACACAGTAGTGTTTGCTATTTCTGGAACATTGAAAATAGACCTTAAAAAACACATAGGATCTTGATGAGTGGAAACAGGAAGGGAATATATTCCAGGTGGAGTGGACATTAGGGACAAAGAAGAGTTTGAAAGCAACAGCTATGCTCAAGGAACAGTGTGGTTGGATCCTTGAGGACCCCAGGTTATATAGTAGGGGCCATAGGACTAAAAACTATGAAGGAGATATGGGCCAGATGGAGGAGGGCCTTGAACCCCAGGGGTGAGGAGTTAGACTCCATGGTAATGGGGAGCATGTAAAATGTTCTTTAAGAAGTATTTTAATGCTGTGGCATTAACTGTGTATTCATTATAGATTGTGGAGACACTTTACTGAGAGGATTTATAACAAATTTGTTTATTGTAAAAATAAAGAATAAAGTAAAAAGAAACAAAACACCATAGCCTTATAACTAAGATATAACCACTGTTAACATATGATGTGTTTCCTGGCCCACTTTTATTCCCTTTATGGATGGATGTGTGTGTTTACATTTATACTTGCACCCATACATAAACAGACATGCTTTTTAGCATAATTAAGAATATAGTATGTGTAATACAGTTTTAACCTGTGCTTTTTTTTTTTAATTTATTCTATCTTACACATTTTCCTGTGTCATTAGAATTTTTACAACTCAACCTGAGCAAGAGCGAGACTGTCTCTGCAAAAAATAGAAAAATTAGCCAGATGTGGTGGCGCATGCCTGTAGTTCCAGCTGCTTGGAAAGCTGAGACAGGAGGATTGCTTGAGCCCAGGAGCTTGAGGTTGCAGTGAGCTATGATGATGCCCCTGCACTCTAACCTGGACTGCAAAGCAAGACCCTCTCTCAAAAGAAAAAAAAAGAAACAAAGAAAGAAATTTTACCACTGAAGATTTTTGAGTAGGGAAGACACACACCTTTAGGAGGCACTGCTGCATAGGATGGAGTGGATGGAGAGATGAGATGCAGGAAGTTATTGTGGGAGTCTAGGATGAAGGATCGAAAGCTTGAAATGGATGGTGGCAGTGAGAATGGGAAGAAGTGCACTGACAGTAGATGTTTCAGAGTTGTAATTTTCAGGACTAGGTAAAATGTCTGGATGGATGTTAGGGGAGAAGCTGAAGTTAGAGTTTACTCTGATGTTTGTAATGACAGGGAAGTCAGAAGGTAAGATAAGCTGGTTAACAACAAAAAAAATCATGTAACTCTTTTACATGTTCCTTCATAGACAAGTCATTTGTAAAGCTTGGTGTTATTAATAGGATGAAAGCACTGCTCTTGTCCAGTTCAGTCATATCACCTAGGCAACAGGTAGTGTTTTAGACAGTGAATGGTAAGTTATTTGATCTCAGGGAAATGAATGTGCGAAATGGGATATCCGTAAATTCAGACATGGATTTGTGAAGTCCCTATATTCTTTGACAGGTCATTAAACCTCTAAGAGGAGGTTTTGTTTTTTTTTTTTTTAAATGGGGTCTCCCTGTATTGCCCAGGCTATAGTGCAGTGGCTATTCACAGGTGCTTTCTTACCACACTACAGCCTTGAACTGCTGGGCTCAAGTGATGCTACAGCCTCAGCCTCCAGAGTAGCTGGGACTACAGGCACACACCGCTGCACACACCTGACTTACTTTTGTATAGTTTTCTTCCATAGTAGTGCCTTTTCATTCAGGTAGCTACCTAGAACTATTCAGGAAATTGTTATGATATAGCCTCTGCGTATTGTAGACATCCAATTTTTCGTTAACTGGAAAAAAGTTTCAGAAGTTTGAATTTGAAGTAACAGTACTTGGCCCAAAGTATTTGCTATTGCTGTATCTGTTAATTAACATTTCAATTATATCAGCACCAGGGTAACTCCTCCTAGGAGTGAAGACTGCATTTTATGTGTATTTGGAGATTTGTGGGACCTCTGATTGAGAAGGAAATATACTGCCAAATGTCTTCCAGAAAGGCGCTTCCCACCCCTACACCCTTGCTAATAACACCAAGTATTATATTATAATTTTTTAAAGTCATTGCCAACTCACTAGGCAAAATATTACTATCTTGTGTTTTAGTGTTTATTTCTTCAATTGTAAACTTTTTTTTTTCATGTTTCTTGATCACATCTATTGACAAGGGCTGGAAATTCAGGAGAGTATAAATTTATATTATTTTAATCTGAAAAATAAAGTCAGGGAACTTGGTTCAAAGGTACCCTAAAGGGGGGAGGAGGGGGCCAGGGCAACATATGTAACCTAAATATCTGTACCCCCATAATATGCTGAAATAAAAAAAAAATACCATAAAGACAAAGTTGAAATCTGCATTTCTCAAATGCCAATTGAAACTTATGCTTGTTTTCTTTATTTTGTATTTTACCTTACTATCTTACCATAGTCACTAGTGTGGGATCTTATTTAGGTTACAGCATAAAATCTAGAAACCCCACTTTGAAGGGATCATAGTTATTCCTCATAATCAGAAATTGTCAATTTAGCCTTAAGTATTTTGTTTTTAAAAATGTATTATGATAATGGGAAATAAAACATGCCATTATTTCTCATTTTTCCCTTGGTTAACAAATTAGGATACACAAATCCTCAAATTACCTTGAAGGCTTATAAGCATTCATATTTTTTATCCATTAGTCAAGTTATTTCATAAATCCAACATTGCCTCTGAAATGGCTTTACCCACAAAGAGGATTTTTCTTTAAATTGCTTGCAGTGTTTTATTCTCTTCTGACTTTTTGTGGGGAGAGAAAGGATAGAGGAGAGTAGGAAATGTATAAATTAATTTGGATGGGGTTGGTTCCAAAGTAGCATTTGGTATAATTCTACAAATGTATGATAAGTAAATGTACATAGTAAAACAAAGTTCAACATTTGGTGCATAATCAAAGGAATTATGGTACATATAGTACAGTAGAATACAATGTAGCCATTAAAAACCATGTTAAAGCATTAAAGAACAGAAAAATGCTCATTATATACAAGGATAATGGCAAATGAAAAAAATCAGAACATGAAACCAGGAGGGTTTTTTTCTGTCTTCTTTTTTTTGTTTTGTTTGGAGAACATGGGTGTAGACAAATGACTGGAAGGAAATACACCAATATGTTTTAATGGCTATCTCAAGTGATTTTTTTCTTTAAAATTTCTGAATTTTCCAAATTATAAACAATGAACACATTCTGTTTTATTGAGTAGGAAAAATGTTATCCAAAAAAAATTTTAAAAATTATATGCCATTTTAGAAACAAAATTATAGTTACTTGAAAAATCTGTCTCCTAATTTCCTGGGCAGGTAAATTCTTGTACTCTTCTATGGACTGTTTCTAAATAAAAATGACTAGATCTATTAATAATTGATTGGTTTATGCAAGTGATAAATAGCAAGGTGAAAGTTAATGATACCTCATTTCCCATCCTTAGCACGTCCTTGCAGAATTAGAAATTTGGGAACAAAAGGAGTGGTAAACTGATGGGTCAAGGACAAGAGATGATTTAGTTGGCCGAAAAAACATCTTTTCTTATGCATACATTGGCCAAGATTTTGTCAGCTTTTATGTTTTCAGGCTCTACTCCTTGTAGTTGGAGAACTGAACTCTTAGTACTAACTACTTAGTAGGAGCAAATAAGTATTTAGATCGTCTGTCGGTTTTAAGTAGAACTGCAGCTATTTGGTTGAGAGGTGAAATGGACCGTTTCTATGTGTGTATGGGTTGGAATATAGTTTTGACATAACAAAGAGGTGATGAGAACTGAATAATCACAATAGTGTTCATAAGAGTTGAGATTCCTTCCAAGCTTTGGGTTTAGGAATGACTGTTTCTGTCCATGGGGAAATAAACCGGCATTATCTGTTTTGTTTTTTAGTTTAGTTATTGATACTGGAGGAGATTTCAACAAAACAAAGAGTATTTTTTTGTTTCAAATATGAGAGTTCTTTTGTTTTTCTTGTTTTTTTTCCACTGGTTTGTGTTGAAAATACGATCTCGGAGGGCAGTGATATTGCATAGGAATTTGTAATGATGACAAAGTACTTTGCTGTAGGAAATCTAGGGAAATAATTACTTTAACATATGTAGAAGTATCTCCAACTGCTAAGTCTCAACTAAAAGCTTGGTAAAGGCCACGGATGTTTGGTATAACTGAAAAAGATTTCAGAAATATAATAGAAAAAGGGAATGACCATTTTTTAGGAATAGTTATTACATTTCATTGACTCTATTTTAGGATGATACATTTAAGACTGACTGGTTAGATAATAGTGAAGACATCCTTTGAGAGGATAGTTGAATCTGACAGGTTGAAGTTTTTGGATATAGAATGAAAAGAGCTAAAAGGAGATTTCTGATTCAGGATATAAAAGTATTCTATTGTCCCATCATTTTTTTGTTCTTTAACAAGCTTTTTAAAATTGAAGTATAATGTACATAAAGAAAAGTACATGAATTGTAATGTGCAGCTCAATGAATTTTCATAAAATGAATATTCCCATGTAACCACTACGCAGAACAGATCAAGGTATAGAACCTTTCCAGTATTCAAAGCCCCCTTCATAACCCTTCCAGGGCCGCCCTGGGCCCCTCCCCAAAGGCAAGCACTGCTGTGACTTCATACTATCATAGAAGAATTTTGCTTATTTTTGAATTTTATATAAATAGAATCACAAATGATGTACTCATTTGTGTCTGGCTTCTTTTGCTCAACATTTTGATTACGACATCAACTATGTCATCAACTATGTCAATCATTTCATTTTTTTCATTGCCGTAGAGTATTTCATTGTAAGAATATACCACATGATATAATGATTATCTGATATACAATCCATAATCAAACTTCTCCAATTTGAAGAGAAGTTTTGAATTTTACTATAGTTCAGTTTAACAATATTTTCTTTTTTGATTAATGCCATCTTTGGTATTTTAATTTGGGTTATGATAATGTCAAAGCTGTAGCATTTCAGAAATAAATATTAATTACTAGTATGACTTGGGCTGGCTGAATTCTTTTCTTCTCTCACCTCTTCTTCCTTATGGGACTATCAGAACATCATTACTGGTTACATGATAGAGATAAAAATTCAAACAGAAAAAGTGAAAGTGTGTTTTCCTCTCTTCCTTAACTCACTGATTTCTTGATTTAGTGTGAAAGTTTTCTGACAGCCTTGTAGAGTGATGCATTTTTAAATGTATTACCATTGTCATTTGAAAATTCATGGAAAACCACTTTCCTTGGGAAACTAAAGCATCTTTAACTTGGCACTATATGATAAAAGAACTTGCATAATGAGCTAACAACCCAGTTGATGCATATAAATATTTTAGAATTGAAAAGGAGTAAAGAAGATTTTAGTCTCTCACATAAATAATTAAAACTGGCATTACTTAATTATCAAATCAACAAAAGACATTTTTTGTTTGTTTTGTTTTTGTGAGACAAGACAGGGTCTCACTCTGTCACCCAGGTTGGAGTGCCGTGTGTCACTGTGACCTTGAACTCCTGGACTGAAGCAGTCATCCTGACTCAGCATCCCAGAAGATACCTTTTTGTATGTGCATGGAAACCATTATGGCTAGTGGTATAAGAAATACAGAGTGAATTGGTAACATAAAATGGAAACAGCATATCTAAGCAATGGAGAATTGTTAGACTAGAGAAAAGTTGTTTGGGTGGGGATGGAGAAACCTGGGAATTATATGGGAGCCATTGATTTCAGTTGGGTTATGATGACTTAGGTGAGTGTTGTGTTTATAGATCTTACAATTTGGCCCGGCGCGGTGGCTCACGCCTGTAATCCTAGCACTCTGGGAGGCCGAGGCATGCGGATTGTTTGAGCTCAGGAGTTCGAGACCAGCCTGAGCAAGAGCGAGACCCCGTCTCTACCAAAAATAGAAAGAAATTAATTGGACAGTTAAAAATATATAGAAAAAAAAATTAACCAGGCATGGTGGCGCATTCCTGTAGTCCCAGCTACTCGGGAGCCTGAGGCAGAAGGATCGCTTGAGCCCAGGAGTCTGAGGTTGCTGTGAGCTAGGCTGACGCCACGGCACTCACTTTAGCCCGGGCAACAAAGTGAGACTCTGTCTCAAAAAAAAAAAAAAAAAAAAATAGATCTTACAATTTGACCCCAGTGGGAAAGCCACTCTGTACAGTTTATTTTTAGAAACAGTTGAGTCTAGTAGATAGGTTGCTTTTGAAGAATAGTTTTAAAGATTAAAAAAGAAACCGGGCGCGGTGGCTCATGCCTGTAATCCTAGCTCTCTGGGAGGCCGAGGTGGGCGGATTGTTTGAGCTCAGGAGTTCGAAACCAGCCTGAGCAAGAGCGAGACTCCGTCTCTACTAAAAATAGAAAGAAATTAATTGGACAGCTAA
>CAUYSK010101862.1:0-15528 GCA_963575035.1 Avahi laniger
TGCAGTGGTGTCATCATAGCTCATTGCAACCTCAAACTCCTGGACTCAAGCAATCCTCTTGCCTCAGCCTCCCAAGTAGCTGGGACTACAGACATGCACCAGGACACCTGGCTAATTTTTCTATTTTTAGTAGGGACAGGGTCTCGCTCTTGCTCAGGCTAGTCTAGAACTCATGACCTCAAGCAATCCTCCTGCCTTGGCCTCCCAGAGTGCTAGGATTACAGGCGTGAGCCACCAGGGCCGGCCAACATGACTCATTTTTAAAAACTAACTTTCTTAAAAACTGAAATATATCATGCATACAAAGGTATATATATGTGCCTTTGGGGAAAGTTATAAATGAATAATTAAGTACTCATCACTTAACTAAGAAATGGTACATTTCCAATGTTCTTGAAGCATTCCACATGTCCTTCTTATTCTCTCTGCTTTTCCACAGTTAACCTCTACTCCAAATTTTGGGTTATTTCTTTGTTTTTTTTTGCTTTATAGGATTTTATGACCTGTGTATGTATCAAAAAACAATTTATTAGTTTTGTCTGTTTTTTAACCTTGTATAAATGGAATCATACCTTATGTATTCTTCTGTGACTTGCCCATTGTTTTTAAGATTCACCCATATTGATGGTGTTGCTATAGTTTATTCATTTTAATTCCATGGTGTGCATATACCACAACATACTTACCCTTTTTATCATCAGTGGAAATCGTTTACTGACACACTGAGTGACTTGAAAGTCAGTTTTTCTGATTTATCACTGCAGGCTTCGGGCCTGCCTGAAGTCTATGCCTGTACACGTACTTAATGTTTCTTGCATAAGTGACTTCATATTTGTTTACACTAGACTTCCCATCTTAAAATATATCCTGAAACATATTTGATGAATTACCTCTCTAACCTCATTTCTCACCATCTCCCATCATATGCGTTGTACTTCCAGCATACTAAATTACTGTAGTTCTGAAAACTGCAAGTTCACCATGCTTTCTTGCCTGTAGGCCTTTGCGCATACTGCTCTCTCTTCCCCAAATGCTTATTTCCTATCTGTCTCTTGCCCACCTTTAAGTTGTCTCCTAGTTAGGGAAGTCTTCCTTCATGACATTCTAGTGTGGTGCTTTTCCTTGAGCTAACAGAGGGGGCTTCCTGCTGTCATCTCAGGGGTTAGAGTTTGCTTTCCAAAGTGTCAAATGTTATGGAATAAAACCTCACAGTTGCACTATGTAACAAGATAAAACTCACCCTCTTTGCCTGGAGATAGTTATCTGGCATGGAAAAGAAAATCTCACATTTTGTTTCCTTCTGTGTTTATCTCATACTAGCTGCTTATCTATTGGACGTATCACCAAGAAATACCTTAAGAGATGGGTAGAGATGAGAAGTAGAAATCAAATTGTTATTATTTTCAAACATTACATACGTTTGAAAAAAATCTTCATTTTAGAATAAGTTTAGATTTACATAAAAGTTGCAAAGATAGTACAGAGAGTCCTTATATTCTCTCAGTTTCCTCTCTTGTTAGCATCTTAACATTACCATGGTACCTTTGTTACATCTAAGGAACCCACATTGATATATTACTATTAACTAAACTCCACAATTTGGATGTCACTAGTTATTCTCTAATGTCCTTTTTCTATTCCAGGACTGCATCTACGATGCCACATTGCCTTTCATCCTAATGTTTCCTTAGCATCCTCCAGTCTGTGACAGTTTTCCAGACTTCCCTTGTTTTTGATGACTTTGGCAGTTTTGAGGAGTGCTGGTCAAGTATTTTGTAGAATGTCTATCAATTTGAGGTTGTCTGATGTTTTTTTCATGGTTAGGAAGGGGTTGTGGGTTTTGGTAAGGACAACCACAGAGATAGAGTGCCATTCTCAACACATTATATCAAGGTTACGTGCTATCAACGTGACTCAGCACTGAGTTTACATACTTTCTAATATCTTTAGTTAAATGCCTAGGTGATGAGAACATAGATATTAGAGCCAGAAGGCTGAATTTAGATCACAGCTGTGTGACTTGGTAAAGTTATTAATACTTAATCTATTTATTCTTTAGTTTCCTCACCTGTAAAGTAGGGGTAATAATAGTATATATCTCATTAAATTATTAAATATAAGAAAAGCATTTAGAACAGTGCTTAACAAATGGAAAGTAGAATATATGTTTTGACTGTTAAGATTAATAATTAATATGAAATTTGTGTTTGTCTATTATAAATGTCTCCCTGGTTCTCTTTAACTCAGAAAATTAAAGTGTTGGTGTTTAGTGATGAAAAATTATTTATATTGCAAACAATTTGTGTTTTAAACTTTGAACGTGGAAAGGAAGATCTCTGTCTTCCCGTTTCTTGAAAGTTTGAATTACCTCTAAAATACTATAGTTTTCCTTAAAATTTGCATCCTCTGCCAGTGGGAATTCTTTTGCAGGATACTACTTTGGGTATTTTCAATATTATTGTGTTTGTATAATTCAGGTATTAAACTTCGTATTCACTTATAATTTGCAAATTCTCTTCAGAGTGCTGGCTCTTTTAGCCATTTATCACTGATATATTTCTGGTTCCCCAGGCCAGGAGTGCAATTCTGATTAATAATCTATGAAAAAGAATTACTACTATTTTCTTTCCTTTGGCTCAAGCAGTAGAATCCCAGGGTGTGTTTCAGCATTTATTAGTTTTACAGATGAAAATTTAACATTGTTCACTGCATATTTAATGGTTGATTTTCACACCTCCAAAAAGGGAAGAAAATTGCATTTGCAAATATATATGTCAATTTTCAGATGCATTTTCTAGTTTTCTATTTGCAATTATAAGTGATCATTTTGAATCCTGATCCTGAATATGAAAATATATTCTGTTGCTGTTGGGATTTCTGAAAATTTCATTAGAAACTTTGCAAAATATTTTATGAAAACCTGAATACATGTGTGTATATTTTAAAATATTTTGGTCTAGAACTTGCTTTATTTTTTTTCATGAAAATGGTGTCACCCTGGCTTTTAGTGCTCTTTCTTGGTAATTTTGGCCTGTAGAATGGAGACATTTGCAGAGATTCTGTATGTATGTGTATACAAGTGGGTGCCCCAGTCACAGGCATGCTCGTATATTGAATCAACAAAGAGAACTTTTGTGTTTTCCTTTGGCAGAAGAAAAAACTTTTATTGAATACTTATTATGACCCACATACTCTTTTAAGCACTTCACATACATTATCTCATTTGATTCTCACAGTAATCCTATGAAGGAGGTACTATTATTGTTCCCATTTTTACAGATGAGGAATCTGAGATGGATTAAGTAACTCATCCAAATTCACAGAGCTAATAAGTGGCAGAGCTGGAATGCATGCCTAGGACTGACTATCTGATGCCAGGGTCCATTCTCTTTACCCTTGCTTGTTCCCTGGAATGTCTCCATTATACTCGTTTTCTTTTGAGATGACATATATAATAACTCTCACATCTTTGTGTATATGTGCATGGGAATATACCCTTCTAGACTTAATTTTTTAAGTTGAGATATGTACATAAAGTCCTCAAATCTTGAGTGTATAACTCGAGGAATTTGTACCTATGCATATACCCACATAACCCGCCCCGCCCCGAAGATCAAGACCTGAAGTATTTCTACCCCTCCATAAGACTATCTCAAACCCCTTTCCAATCTAACCATTCCCCTCACCTAGGTAGTTGTTTTTCTGGCCCCTATCAACACAGATAAATTTTGCCTCTTCTTGAAATCCTATAAATGAAATTATACAGTAAACACTCTGTTTTGTGTGGCTTCCTTTATTTAAAATTATATCTAAGATTTATTTATATTGTGTGTTTCTTTTATTATATCTTTTTGATTGCTACATATAATCTTTTAAAGCTAACATTTCCTCTTAGCTACAAAAGTAATACATTTTCAAAGCAGAAAGTTGGGAAAATAAGAAAAAGCACAGAAAGAAAAATAAAAATGACTGGTAAATCCACTACCCAGAGATAATTATTGTTAAAACTTTTGATTATTCTTTGCCAGTCTTTTTTTTTTTCTATGCATACACAATTACTAGATTTGGATTATATGTATTTGTTTTATAGCCTGTTATTTTCTCTCAGCAGTTTATCATGAACATTTTTCATGTCATTAAACATACATTCTTTTACAATGATTTAAAAATATTTTTAAAAGAGTTTTATTTTACAAATTATTCTTTCTTTTCTTTCTTTCCTCCCTCCTCCCTCTGAAAAATCTCTTTCCTATCCCTTCTTCAGGGCCTCAAGGATCGAGAGTTACCCATTTCCAGTGTGTTTTTCTAGAGATATACTGTGCATATAAAAATATATATGTGCATGTTATTTTTTCTCCTCCTTATGCAAAAATGTTAGTATATTTTGCCCCTTTCTTAATAAGGTTTCTTAGAGATTGTTCCCTATCAGTTTAAAGAGCTTCCTTGTTCTTTAACATCTGATAAAATGCTTACCTTACTCATATTAAATGAAATACAGATTACAGCGTACACTGACCATTTTTTATCTGATTGGCAAAAATAAAATGACATTCTGTATTGTCAAATGTATAAGGAAATAACAACCGGGCACTATTCTAGATAGTTGACTTTTAATAAGTCATTTAATCCTCACAATAGCCCTAATGAAGTATGTTTTATATTTGTACCCATTTTACAGAGGAGGAGACTACTGCATAGAGATTTTAAATAAATTATCCAAAGCACTCTTATACAATGCTGGGGGAGAGTAAACTGCTATAATTTCTGTGGAGAGAAATTAGGCAATAGCTATCAAAATTATGCATTTACTCTTTGACCACCAATTGTACTTCTGGGAATTTATCTTACCGTATACTCTCACATGTGAGATACTGTGCATATACAGGGTTATTTATTGTAACAATGTTTATAATAGGAAAGTGTCAAGAGAGCTGAGTTGAGCTGGAGTAGCAGCTCAAGTAACAATGAAAGTAACGGTCAAGACTTTAATTACTCATTTCTATAGTATAAACAAGAGGCCAACCAAGAGAAAGTGCAGGCACCCCAGTGTTCCCTCTTCCCCATTGAACAGCACCAAGTGAGGATCAGGTGGATCAGTGCAGATGTGAGGTTTTCTCATTGCCAAGGGAACCCGGAACAAAAGATTTCTGCCATTTTATGGGCTGCGGGAGGCACAGGGGAAAGGGCTAGGAGTAGAAAAGATTTGACTACTGAGTCAGAGTGGAGAAAAGTATTTTCAAGGCTCCCTCCCTCCCCCTCATAAGGGAATCTCAGTGGAAGTACCTGGGAAAGGCCTCAGCCACTGAGGGCACCTGATAAAGAAAAGAGGCCTCCAAATGGAGGTGCCTGGACTAGGAATGCCGACGTGTATAACAGCATAGCTGGTCAGAGGGGCCTGAATTCTTGACCACAACTCCCTTCCAAGACTGCAGTGCATTGACTATGCATCAAGTCTGGCGTGGGAAGGTCAGCTTTCTCCATGAGGCCTGCCAGGTAAAGCCTTTGTAATTGCCTGTGGCTGGGCCTCAAGGATCACACGTAGGTTTTTGGCCAGAAGTGAGACTCCTCACTAAAATTTGAAATAATTTAAATGTTCTTCAGTAGGGTATTGGTTAAATAAATTTATGGTGAACCCATACAAGATTTTACAATATAACAATGAAGTCTGATTTGCATTGGCAACATGGTAAGGATTCTAGCTGGAAATAGACGGTTTACTTAAAATGAATAATTGAAGAGAGCTGACAAAGGATTAGAGAATGATGCGGCAGCCAGGGCTGGCAACAAGGAAGCCATTACTATTGCCAGGCCTGAATGGGTGCAGGAGGGAATGGTTACAGAAACTCCCTGAGAGCTGAAGTCTTCAGTAGAGGAACATAGCCACTGGCAAACTATAGCCCAGCAGAGAGGGAGCAAGAGGTATAAATACCCTGACCTCTCTCTTTCTGCCCTTTCATCAGATCATCCATCTCTTATACATGCTTTCCATCCGCCAAACCCAACCTGAAGCTAGAGGGTAAAGGGAACCTGTTTGATGAAATACATAAAGATGAGCCTTCTAGGGCATGGAGTAGGGTGGAAAAGAGTGTATAAGGTAGAGAAGGGTGAATATCGAAGTTGCGGAAGCAATCTAAATATCCAGCTCAATGATATTTCATTGTATAAATATATAATTGTTTAATCATCTATTCTTAGGCATTTAGGTTGCTTCCAGATTTTCTTTTTGCTCATTATAAACATTCTTTTATTTAAGTATTTGCACGTTTATTCTAATTTCCATACGATATGTTCTTAGAAGTAGCTGGGCTCTGCTTTTAAGAGTTTTGATATATATTACCTCCAGAAAGATTTTAACAATTACCTTCCCAAAGCAGAATGTGAGAGAGCTTATTTTCCTGTGTTCTTATTAACACTAGGTATATTATCATTAGTC
This sequence comes from Avahi laniger, assembly GCA_963575035.1. NCBI lineage: Eukaryota > Metazoa > Chordata > Mammalia > Primates > Indriidae > Avahi > Avahi laniger. The sequence goes on from CAUYSK010101862.1 coordinate 6,434, forward strand.
TTTGCTGGTTTAATACGAAAGAAGATTACTGTTTTAATTTATATTTCTTTGGTTACTAGTTGAATTTAAAAATAAAAAATCTTCATTGACTATCTGTGGCTTTGTTAAATTATCTCCCTGTTTTAATATAAAACCCCTGCTATCCTTTTTGCCTGGTACCCTTCAATCCATAGATCCTCTGTTTTACCCTCCCTGGAGAATAAATACAATATTTTATAGTGGTCCTTGCCGTGGTTACTCGACTAGAGTGGGGGGAGAGTTGTAGTGGTGTTTAACTATAATAATTAATGAGATTTTCAACCAGTGTTTTTTTTTCTTTTTTTTATATTTTCCCCATTCCTCAGTGGAATCAACCAGTGTTTTTAGTCCTTTCACACTACCACTTTCCTTTGCTCGACTTCTAGAAAACACCTGCTGCTGCTAATTCTTGAGCTTTTTGATGATTATGCACTATGATTTGCTTTGGTTCTTGCCTTTTTCCACTACCAGCTTAGGATTGAAATTTTTTAGGTCTTCCAAGTTACCACTCTTCTGTCTACTTTTTTTTTTTTTTTTTTGAGACAGAGTCTTGCTCTGTTGCCTGGGCTAGAGTGCCATGGCGTCAGGCTAGCTCACAGCAAACTCAAACTCCTGGGCTCAAGCAATCCTTCTGCCTCAGCCTCCAAAGTAGCTGGGACTACAGGCATGTGCCATGCACCACCATGCCCGGCTAATTTTTTCTCTCTATATTTTTAGTTGTCCAGCTAATTTTTTTTTATTTTTAGTAGAGATGGGGTCTCACTCTTGCTCAGGCTGGTCTTGAGCTCCTTACCTTGAGTGATCCTCCCTCCTCGGCCTCCCAGAGTGCTAGGATTATAGGCGTGAGCCACCATGCCGAGCCTTCTACTTTCTAGCTTCCTAATTTTTGTGGTGATTTTTTTCTTCTCCTGATCTCTTTGTCCTTATAGGTTATACCTTAAAATTATATAAGGTCATTTTAGTGAGCTTACTTGAGGATGTGGAGCTAAATCCTCGTGCTCAACCTTTCATCTTTAATAGGAAGTCCTGATTTGAAACTGTTTTACTGGGCCTTATTAGATTGGTAAATACTATAGCGTCTCATAGACCTGGGAGGGATATGAAGAATAGCTGTGTAGACCAGAGAGCCTCCAAGTTAGATCAGTGTGGGGAAGATGCCTCTATTGACAAAAATTCTTTTCATGACTTCTTAGAGCATCTCAGCACTCACATTCCTAAAGGTATTGAACAGCTGGGTTGCTCATGCAAAAACCTTTGTCAATTTATTCATTTGCATGCAATTTCATGAATCAGAGAGGCATACATATGTTACATCCACAATGCAGATTAGGTCTCTCAGGAATATATTAATAGCAAAATATTGAGTAACTGTTGATGCATGGGCACTGACAATCAGAATGGACAGTGGCTGAAACAGGGTCCAGGGACCTTCTGCTGGGCCATGTGTTACCCCTTTATATGCTGGGTTATTCAGCATATAAAGGGCCATTCAGGGAGGGAGTAGGAGTTATCAGAGTGTGGAGAGAGAGAGCGAGGGACACTTGAGGGCTCAGTGCAGCTGCTATTTGGCAACTAGCATGGATGTATTTTCATATTTTACACTAGGAATGGCCATAGTGGTACATATAACTAATTGTCAGCTCTGAGCCTTTTCCCTTTTGCTCCAACTGTGTTGCCCTTGTGTGAATTATTTTCCCTTTCTAGGATGCTCTAGATGTTTCTTTAACCTATGTTGCCTGTCACTGTCTTGTTTCCTCTGCTCAATGTCTGTCTCAATTTTCTACAGATAATGGACTCCATCTATGGACTCAAGCCTTCACCAGCTTCTGGTGGCAGTCTGATCAATAACATCAGCAACTTGGTGCTTGATTTTCAACAAGAGCCCAGAATGCACAGGTAATCCCTAAGTTGTAATTTCTATTCCATCCCTCAGTCTTGGCTTTCTGTGTAGGGTGGCCTTTTGCCTGAGGTTCCCTCCCCAGCATCAGTATCTGGTACCTTTTGATGCATCCTACTTCTTTTGATTCCTCCTTTTCCCAGTCACTTTTTGTAATATTGCTGAAAATGAACAGATATATTATAGCTTGGAATCATGATATAACTGCCTATGTGAGTACACCTGCCACCTCAGTTCTGTTACCTACCCCCGAATTGCGTTCCTTTGGTGTTGGTGCTTCCCCAACCCATGGCCAAGTTTTTCGGTGCCCTTTTGATACTATATTACAGACTGTCCAGCTGCTTCCACAGGACTGTTTCATACCTTGGATTGTACAAATTACTACCCTAAAAAAATAAGTATTGTGTTAGTAAAGATGGAGGGAAGAATGGCTGACAGGTTAGCTACCAAACAGATTTTGGTATATAAAACTGATACTGGAGTATCCCAACTGGAAAGGCCCTCTAGAATATTTAATGATGGAGCTCACACTGGGCAAGTGACGCCCAAATACTCAGAGCTTCCAATTAGCTTTTTAGTCCCTCACTCTTAAATACTAACGTGAGAAGGCAACCAAAGATTATCAGATATTTGAGGAAAGCCACATATACAAAAGAAAGATAAAACCATAAAAAGTAATTTGGAAAAGACAGAGACAATGTAGGGAGAAGAAAATTTTTAAAAAATTATTAATATTCTCAGAGACATGAAGGAAGATATAATCATGAAGAGAAAGAATACAATAAAAGGAATAAAAAAGGGGTCTTAGAAACTAAATATATTGCAAAAGTGATAAACTCAGTAGAAGGATTAGGTAATAAAGTTGGAGACATCTCTGAATATAAAGCAAAAAATAAAGGAAATGAAAAATAAGAAGAACAAGAACATTAAAGTGTTATTCTAGGTCTAACACTTAAATATAAGAGGTTCCAAAAATAAAAAGAGCTGAGGAATTTGTCTATGAAATAATTCAAGAAAATTCCCCAGAACTAAAAGAATCACTTTCAATCTAATTTCATAAAGTACATCACTGTGAAATTTCAGAACTCAGAAGACAAAGAGAAGATTTCATAAATTCCTAGCGGTCTGAGGGGAGATATTAAAGAAAAAAAAAACTCACGTGCAACAAACTAGGAATCAGAATGGCTTCAGGTTTTTCAAAAGCAATACTGAAATCTAGGAGGCAATGGATCAATGCCTTCAAATTTTAACTTGGAAGTTTGTACCCAGCCAAATCAAAGGTAGAATAAAGCACTAAGGCATTGAGGGCAGTTAGTCCAGAACAGAGAATTTTGGAAGACTCTGGAAAAGCCTTCTTTAAGAGGATATAATTGATACAATACTGGATACATATGAATGTGTTAAATGGAAATTTAGACTAGCAAGGAGATAGAGGTTAATTTAAAGTTAGGGAAAGAAAATCAAGCCAGAGGGAAAGCTAAAAGTGGATGTAGACCTGAAGGCCAGTTTGAGCAGGGCAGGAGATGTCAGCATAGGAAAGACACCGCCTAATAACAAGAAGATTCTCTTGCTCCAAAAGCCAGAGGTAATATGTGATCTGACTGGGCATTTATTGGTATTTGATTCCTTTATGGCTTGCTTCATCTTCACTTCTTAAGAAAAAAGTGCCCTCCAGTGTCAAGGATATTACAATTATGGTTGTATTATCAATTTCCATTAGTACCAAAAACATAAATCCCTTAGGCCTGAAGTCTCCAAATCGTTCCTTTCCACCTAGGCAGTTTTCATGTCTTCCATGCATACTCAGCTTACCTTCAGGTACTGTGACATCAATGATGGAATTTATGTAACAGGTGAACATCTGGACAACAATATCTGTTTTGTTGACTGTACGTAATGGAATCTCTGTTGCAATTGCCAATTAGAGAAATGCTTCTGTCACCTTATTCTGGCATCCTGCTGGGTTTAAGTTGGGTCTGTAGTCTTTCTGTGTCTATTCTTCCTAGAGTTAACTGGCTTATTTCCTTATATCAGGGCTTCGTACCGATATCAGCTATTTCTTAGTTTTTCCACCTGCAGTCACTTTGTTTGGTTCAGAACCTTCAGTAACTACATGGAGATTTGTGGTCCTCTTCCTCCCACTTCTCATCCTTCTCCCTTTCCTCTCCTCCCTCCCCATCCTGTGCATTGCTCTGAGCTTTCCTGCATAGGCAGGAGGGGTATTAGGGCCCCCACCTTTTTGAAAAGAAAGAGAACGCATTTCAGGTTTAAAAAGATAGTGCATTGACTTAGCTCAGGCTGCTATAACAAAATACCACATATTGAGTGGCTTAAGCAGATATTTATTTCTCACAATTCTGGAGGCTGGGAAGTGCAAGATCAAGGTGTACTTCAACCTGTTTACCTCCCAAAGGACCTACCTCCAAATAGTAAAATTGTGGATTAGGGCTTCAACTTATGGATTTTGGGGAGACATAGACATTCAGTCTATAACATTGTGTGAAAGCCATTACCTTTTTTTTTTTCTTGTGGCTTCATCAGAAATCCTGGTCTTAGTCACTTGTGCATTTACTGATTGACTTTTTCTTGTCCTCTATTTATAGATCAGTGCTTCTTAAACTGTAAAATACATACAATTCACCTGGGAAAATTTTGTTAAAATACAGATGATTTCGATTCTGGGGTAAAGTTTGAGAGTCTATTTCTATCTTTCAGACAATGCTGATGTTGCTGGTATAGAGTAGCAAGGTGTGCAGACTACTAAGTGTTTATTTAGAAATTTGGGAGAGGAAGGATTTAGGTTTTGTTTACAAGTATCAAGCATGATTATGTGCAAAGGAACAATGGCTGTCTAATCAGTATAGTTTGATATGTTAAAAATCATATTTTGTTTCAGGTAGTATATTTGAGATTATAGATCTTAGACCTGGAAATTACTGGAATTTCCATTGATTAATTCTCTCTAGATATTAAAGATCTTTTTTTTTCACTCCCCCTCCCCTCGATATTAAAGATCTGTCCTTCTGTGATAGGAATGGACAAGAATTTTAGCCTCCTTTCAGGAGGAGTAAAGGAAGGAAAGGACAGAGATAGCACAGAGGATGTTAGGATAGAGATGGATTAACAATATTACCTGCTAAGAGCTCTCTCCTCGAACATATCATTGAGCATTATACTAGTATTTCTCAAACTTTAGGGTGTATAAGAATCACCTAGGGTACTTGAAGACAGTACAGATCACTGGGTTCTATGTTCAGAGATTCCGATTTGATAAGTGTGACAGTGTATTTTAAAGGGGAACCCCAGGTGAATCTGAGGTAGTTGGTCCCTGGACCATGTTTTGAACAACATTGTATTAGAGAGTCTGGTGGTAGTCTCTGAAGGAAGAAAAGAAAACAAAACACAAAACCAAGTATTTTCATTTGCTTTTATTGGAGTCTTTTTGAGTTATTATTATATAAGAGAGAAATGAAAGATATCACCCCAGTGAGCAGGCAGTTTTGTCAGACATCTAACTGTAAATGAGGCAGGTATGAACTCTGTATTGGCACTCTGAGGCAGGACTGATGGCTGTAATCCATAGGAACATGGAATTTTAGAGCTGATAGGAGTCTTAGCGGCTTTCCAACGTTTGAAGTTGTGATCCATAGTAACAAAACACTCTAATTTTTTGTTATATTTAAATTTTAAAAATCTGGTCATGACCCATTGTATTGATTGTATGACTAGTGTGTTATAACTTACTACTTCAGAAATACCAATCTAGTGCAATCACTTCATTTTACAAATATGAAACAAGTTTAGAGAGATAAAATGACTTGTTTAAAATCACATAGCTATAAGCAGTAGATCTCAAAGCTAGAGCTAAAATCTCAGACTTTTAATCCAGCAGTCTGTCCACAGTGGTCTACTGTATATCTAAGTGCTTGTTTTATTGATCTTAGCCTGTTTTCTCGCAGGACTAAACGATCTATGTATGTCTGCTAGATGGCCTATCTAGTTGAAGCATCGTGAAGGGTACAAATGTCTTTTCCCTAAATGAACCACTAGATGGTGGTGTAAACTCTTCTGATGGTGGACTATTCAGCTGAGCTGAGGTGAAATCAGATTTGTATATTTGCATCCTTATCTTATAATACTTTACAGATTGGTCTTTGCGGATAAGCTGAGCTTTATGCCTATCCTGAAGAAACTATTTTACATGATTTTACAAGCAGGATACATTTTGTTATTTTGTATATCTTCTTTCATTTGTGTGGAAGAGAGATTTAGAAAAACACACACATATTTGCTCCCAGTATCCCCAAAAGGGCCCTCTTGTTTTGTATGCAATATATTTTTCTTTTCCAGAACCCTATTTTATAGGACTTTAAAGAATCATTTTCTGTTATTTCAGATTGAAAACTAAATTCCTTTAGCATAAAAGTCTATGTGGGCCCTTTCAGATTTGAAATAAATAAACAAAAACTCCAAACAACTTTATATTTATCATCTCTTAAAAAACATTCTTCTCTATAAGATTTTTTTTTTCTTTCAGCAAGGTTGGCACCCTGATCTATGTATGTACTAGGAGCTTTTGAGGGAGGTGAACCTGAACACAATGCTGTTTGTTGGGGTTTCAGGATCAGACAGGCTGAAGAGTTGAGCCCTTCCTCACAGCTTAAGCTGAAAGAAAAAGAGAAAATGAGATGACTATCCTTAACACATATTCTTTTATTCCTCTTTCTCTCCTCCTACTCAAGCTGCCTTTTTGTAAATAAAAAAAAAAAATGGATTCAAGGATGTAGGAAAGAAAGGAAAGGATAAGAAATGTGATGATTAAATTTTATGTGTCAATTTGGGTGGGCCGTAATGCCGAGACATTTGGTCAAACATTGGATGTTTCTGTGAGGGTGTTTTTGGATGAGATTAACATTTGAATTGGTGGACTTTGAGTAAAGCAGATTGCTCTCCATGATGTGGGTTGGCCTCATCCAATAAACTGAAAGCCTTCATAGAACAAAGACTGGTATCCCTGGAGCAAGAAGGAATTCTGCCAGCAGGATTGCCTTTGGATTCAAACTGCAACTCTTCCTTGAGTCTCCAGCCTGCTGGCCTACCCCATCAGATTTTGGACTTGCCAGGCCTCCACAATCACATGAGCCAATTCCTTAAAATAAACTCCCCTCTCTCTACATATGTGTACACACCCTGTTGGATCTGTTTTTCTGGAGAAACTTGAGTAACAAGAAGTAAAAGTCTAGGTAAGATAGGGGACTTCAGAATGATTAATCTACCTTGCAAATGAAAAACTGAATTAAAGCAAATGGAAAGACAATTAGAACACTACTATTCTTCCTTCCATTCCTCTTCCACAACTTCCTCTCTGAAGCCTTGACAAATGCAGGGACTAATTCTGTTTCCTACACCATTGTGTGCTCGCCATAATTTTTGCCACATTCTAGGCTCTTGTTAAGTATTTGTTGATTGAATGAATGAATGGATAGGAGTCTTAATTGTAGAAGAGGTGAAAGGATGAATGCTCAGTGTCACAGGAGCATGAAATTCAATGCAATTCTGATCAAAATACCAATTGTATATTTAAACCCAATGAGCAAAGTTTAAAATTTAGGTGGAAATGCAAAGAATCAAGAATGGACAAGGCATTCCTGAAAGAGTATGAGATTGGGAGACTTGCTTTGCTGGAATACTAGATATCAAGATTTATAAAGCTACTAGTTCAAAGAGAGTGAAATAGACTAGTAAAACAGAATAGAGAGATAAAGAATAGATCCATGCATATGTGGAAACTTAAAGCAAACCACTTTTTAAATGGGATTGTTTGATGTGTTCTTGCTGATTTGCTTGAGTTCTTTGTAGATTATGGTTATCAGCCCTTTATTGGATGTGTAGCATGCAAATATTTTCTCCCATTCTGTAGGTAGTCTATATGCTCTACTGATTGATTCCTTTGCTATGCAGAAGCTTTTAAATTTAATCATGTCCCATTCATTTATTTTTGTTGTTGCTATGATTGCCTTTGGGGTCATCTTCATGAATTCTTTGCCTAGGCCAACATCTATAAGAGTTTTTACAATCTCTTCTTCCAGGATTTTTATAGTTTCATGCCTTAGGTTTAAATCTGTTATCCATTGTAAATTAATTTTTATAAGCGGTGAGAGGTGCAGATCCTGTTTTAGTCTTCTACATGTGACTATCCAATTTTCCCAGCACCATTTATTGAATAGGGATTCTTTTCCCCATTGTATGTTTTTATCTGCTTTGTCAAAGATCAGATGCCAATATGAGGATAGTTTTATATCTGGGTTTCCTGTTCTGATCCATTGGTCTATGTCTCTGCTTGTGTGCCAGTACCATGATGTTTTGGTTACTATAGCCTTGTAGTATAGCTTGAAGTCTGGTAAGGAGATGCCTCCCAATTTGTTCTTTTTGCTTAAGGTTGCTTGTCTATTTAGGGTCTTTCTGGTTCCATACAAGGTATAGAATAATTTTTTTTAGATCTGCAGAAAATAATTTTGGTATTTTAATGTGAATTGCATTGAATCTATAAATCACTTTGGGTAGTATAGACATTTTAACTATGTTGATTGTGCCAATCCATGAACATGGTATGTTTTTCCATTTGTTTATATCCTCTGAGATTTCCTTCTTCAGAGTTATGGAGCTCTCCCTATAGAAAGTCTTTGACCTCCTTAGTTAAATATATTCCTAAGTATTTTATTTTCTTTGTTGCTGTTGTAAAAGGTATTGAGTATTTGATTTGGTTCTCAGCTTGACTGTTTTTGGTTTATGGAAATGCTACTGATTTGTGTACATTGATTTTATAACCTGAGACTTTGCTGAATTTATTTATCAATTACAGGATCTCTTGGCAGAATCTTTGGGATTTTCCAGATATAAGCATATCATCAGAAAAGAGTGATAGTTTGACCTCTTCTTTCCTGATTTGGATACCCTTGATTTCCTTCTCTTGCTCTGGCTAGGACTTCCAGGACTATGTTGAACAGAAGTGGTGACAGTGAGCAACCTTGTCTGGTTCCAGTTCTAAGTGGGAATGCATTCAATTTTTCCCCAATCAGTATCATGGCAGCTGTAGGTTTGCCATATGTGGCTTTTGTAATATTTAGGTATATTCCGTATATGCCTATTTTTATATGACTTCTTATCATAAAAGGGTACT
>CAUYSK010101863.1:0-23112 GCA_963575035.1 Avahi laniger
GATCATATGGTTTTTGCCCTTTGTCCTGTTGATATGATGTAGCATATTGATTGATTTGTGTATGTTGAAACATCCTTATAACCTTGAGGTGAATCCCACTTGATCATGATGAATAATCTTTTTAATGTGCTGTTGCATTCAGTTTGCTAGTATTTTGTTGAGGATTTTTTGCATCTATATTTACTAGAGATATTGGACTATAGCTTCCTTTATTTGTTGCGTCTCTGTCTTGTTTTGATATCAGGGTTATACAGGCCTTGTAGAATAAGTTTGAGAATATTCCCTCCTCCTTGATTTTTTAGAATAGTCTAAGTAGGATTGGTATCAAATCTTCTTTGAATGAATGCTTGGTAGAATTCAACAGTGAAGCCATCATGTTCTGGGGCTTTTCCTTGATGGGAGACTTTTCATTAATGCTTCTATGTTGTTACTTGTTATTGCTTTATTCAGGTTTTGGATTTCTTCCTGGTTTAATTGTGGCAGGTTTTATATGTTTAGGAATTTATCCATTTCTTCTAGGTTTTCCAATTTATTGGTATATAGTTGCTCATAGCAGTCTCTAAGGATCCTTTGAATTTCTGCAGTACCAGTTGTAATGTCTTCTTTTTCATTTCTAATTTTGTTTATTTGAGTTTTCTTCCTTTTTTTCTTAGTTCATCTGGCTAAAGGTGTGTCTATTTTGTTTATCTTTTCAAAAAAACCAAGTTTTCATTTCATCAATTTTTTGATTTCAATTTTATTTATGAAATTGAAATATGAAATATTCCATTTCTGCTCTGATCTTTATTATTTATTTTCTTCTACTAATTTTGGGTTTGGTTTGCTCTTGTTTTTCTAATTCTTTAAGACGTATCATTATGTCATTTATTTGAAGCTTTTCTACTTTTTTGATGTAGGCACTTATTGATATAAATATTCCTCTTATTTCTGCTTTTATTGTATCCCATAGGTTTTGATATGTTGTGTTTTCATTTTCATTTGTTTCAAGAATTTTTTTGATTTCCTTCTTAATCTATTCATTTACCTACTGGTAATTCAGGAACATATTGTTTAATTTCCATGTGTTTGTATAGTTTCCAATGTTTCTCTTGTTATTGATTTCTAGTTTTATTCCATTGTGGTCAGAGAAAATACTTAATATGATCTCAATAATTTTTTTTGAAATTTTAAGACTTGTTTTGTGGCCTGACATATGCTCTATCCTTGAGAATGATCCATGAGCTGAGGAAAAGGACATGTATTCTGCAGCTGTTGGATGAAATGTTCTGTAAATATTGTTGGGTCTATTTTGTCTATAGTGCAGATTAAGTTCAATATTTCTTTATTGATTTTCTGTCTGGATGATCTGACCAATGCTGAAAGTGGGGTGTTGAAGTTTCCAACATTTACTGTATTGGAGTCTCTTTCTTTAGCTCTGATAATATTTACTTTATATACCTGGGTGCTCCAGTGTTGGGTGCACATATATTTAGAATTGTTATATCCTCTTACTGCATTGACCCCTTTATCATTATATAATGACCTTTCTTGTCTCTTTTTACAGTTTTTGTCTTAAAATATATTTTATCTGATAGAAGTGTAGCTGCTCCTGCTCTTTTTTGGTTTCTAGTTGCATGGGATATATTTTTCCATCTCTTTATTTTTAGTCTATGTGTGTCTTTATAAGTGAAGTGGATTTCTTGTAGACAACATATAGTTGGGTCTTGTTTTTTAATCCATCAGCCACTCTATGTCTTTTGATCTGAGAGTTTAGGAGACTGTTTTTTTTTTTCCCCAAAAAGGTATATTACAAGTGAAATACTATTCAGCTAAACAAAAGAATGAGAAAGGGGACATGCCAAAGGGAAACTAAAAGGGATGAAAGGCAATGCACCCAGTAGCAATGAGTATACCTAAAGAACAGATCTTTGTTTCTAAATATTATTCCTCACTGAAAGGAACCAGAGCTCTTTGGAAAAATGGCAGTTTAGGTTGGGGGCAGATAAAAGGAGCTTAAAACTATCTAGTGCCGGAGAAGAGATAGAACTCAAAGACTGATGGAGACATGTCAAGAGGTTACTGGAAGAGCTTAATGGGACTCCCACTGGCCAAATTTAAGACAATTTGAGCATCAAAAAAGAATACAGATGGATTATAACACATTGAATAAATGAAAACAAATAATCATAAGTCCATAGTGATGTATCATTAAAAATATAAGAGAAGCAAAGGAAAGAAAAAGTTTGGGAGGTGAGGGAAAGGAAAGTTCTTTTATAGAGAAAAATGTAGGTGGCACGACAAAATTGGAAAGCTGTTATTTTGCAGCTGCAAAGTAATAACTGATTCTAAGTATAACATTTAACTTATCTGAATATTAAAATCACAAGGTAATTTCCTGACATATCTTCTGGCTCTGTTTATGATGTAAGATAAACAGACTTTGAAATGGAAAGCCTTGATCAGATAAAAGAAAAGCTATGGGATCCTTACTTTAATATGCTTTTCATTTCTTCCCAAAGCTGAAAATCACCTTTACAAGTCTAATATGAGGCAGATCCCTATTTTTCCTCACCTTGAATTCTTTTCATCTTTGGTTATGTGAGTACAAGGTATATTGGAGCTACTTGCTAAAGGAGGCTTTATCACAAAGTCAAAAGACAAATGTCAAACCAGGAGTTAATATTTGCAAGATATAGTATAGATAAAAGTCTAATATTTCTTATATAAACATTATATTGTTTATATATTGTTAAAGTAGAGGAGAAAAATATCCTGTTCAGCTTGTTGAACTGAATAAAGTTTCCCATCTCCAACCTAAAGCATGGATTTTCTGAGGAAAGTAAAACCTCCCAACATCCTCTTGTCTCTCTCTAAGAGACCAGGCTAGAGGGTAGAAGCCCATAATAATGTTGCTCCAACTAAACTCCAGCTCCACAGGTCACACACCCATTTCATCCTGCTATGTCTGGTCAGTCCAGTGTACAAGTGCTGTCTGGCCATTGTATCCATCATATCCATGCCTGGATACTTTCCGGACAGCCCTCATAAACCTATTGTCCTGGTGTAAATGTTAATAGTGCTCCCTTTTACTCTCCAAAATGTCTCAGTTTTGACAATAAATTATATAATTACTCATCTTCTGGGAGATGTAAGTCTTCATTTGGCTGATGTTGAGGCATAAATGCCAAGTTAGAAAAAGAAACAAGAAAAGACTCTGGAATGTGGTAGGCAGAACAATGGCTCCCTGAAAGACGTCCCTGTCCTAATCCTTAGAACTGTGAATATGTTACATGGTGAAAGGAACAAGTTATTAAGTTAAGAATTTGAGATAGGGAGAGTATCCTGTATTACCTAAGTAAGCCCAATCTAATTACATGGATCCTTAAATCAGAGAACCTTTCCTAAATTCAGAGTTAGAAGGGTATGTGACTCTGACAGAATGCTCAGAGAGATGCAGCATTGCTGGATTTGAAGATGAAATGTGGGGACCATGAGCCAAAGAATGTGGGCAGCCCCTAGAGGCTGGAAAAAACAAGGAAACAGATTCTCCCTTACAGCTGCCAAAAAGGAATGCAGCCCTGTTAACTCCTACAGAAGTGCAAGATAATACTTTTGTGTTGTTTTAGCCATCAATTTTGTGGTAATTTGCTACAGTAGAAATAAGAAACTGATACATGGAACTGACAGCATTTTTAATGAGCCTGGAAGGATACAATGAACCATCATTCATTTAACAAATATTTAAGTTTTTATGTAGGCATATCTCATTTTACTGCATCTCACTGTATTGCACATCAAAGATAATTGCATTGTTTACAAATTGCAGGTTTGTGGCAACCACACATTCAGCAAGTCTATTGATGCCATTTTCTAACAACATATACTCACTTTGTGTCTTTGTGACACATTTTGAAAATTCTCACAATATTTCAAACTTTTTCATTATTATATCTTTTTGATGATCTTTGATGTTACTATTGTAATTGTGGTGGGGTGCCATAAACCATGTCCATATAAGATGGGAAACTTAATTGATAAATGTTGTGTGTGTACTGAGTGCTCCACCAACCAGCCATTCCTCCTTCTCTCCCTCTCCTCAGGCCTCCCTATTTGCTGAGACACAGCAATATTGTAGTTAGGCCAATTAATAACCCTACAGTGGCCTCTAAGTGTTCAAGATGAAAGGAAGAGTCGCACATTTCTCACTTTAAATCAAAAGCTAGAAATGATTAAGCTTAGTGAGGAAGGCATCGTAAAAGCTGAGACAGGCCAAAAATTAGACCTCTAGTATCAAACAACCAAGCTGTGAATACAAAGGGAAAGTTTTTGAAGGAAATTAAAAGTGCTACTCCAGTGAACATGCAAATGATGAGACAGATAAACATCCTTGTTGCTGTTATGGAGAAGATTTAGTGATCAAGATAGAAGATCAAAGAAGCCACAACATTCCCTCAAGGAAAGCCTAATCTAGAGCAAAGCCCTAACTGCCTTCAATGCTATGAAGCCTGACAGAGGTGAGGAAGCTGCAGAAGAGTTTGAAGCTAACAAAGATTGGTTCATGAGGTTTAAGGAAACGAACCATCTCCATGACACAAAGTGCAAAGCGAAGCGGCAAGTGTTGATGGAGAAGCTGCAGCAAGTTATCCAGAAGATCTGTTTAAGATCATTGATGAAAATGGCTACACTAAACAACAGATTTTCAATGTAGACGGAACAACTTTCTGTTGGAAGATGCCATCTAGGACTTTTATAGCTGAGAGAAGAAGTCAACATCTGGCTTCAAAGCTTCAAAGGACAAGCTGACTCTCTTGTTAGGGACTAATGCAGACGGTGACTTTAAGTTGCAGCCAGTGCTTACTTACCATTCTGAAAAAATTAGGGCCCTTAAGAATTATGCTAAATCTACTCTGCCTATACTCCATAAATGGAACAACAAAGCCCAGATGATAGCACATCTGTTTTCAGCATGGTTTATTGAATATTTTAAGCCAACTGTTTAAACCTTCTGCTCAGAAAAAAAACTTCCTTTCAAAAAATTACTGCTCATTCAAGAATGTACCTGGTCACCCGAGAGCTCTGATGGAGATGTACAAGGAGACGAATGTTGGTTTCATGCCTGCTAATACAACATCCATTCTGCGGCCCATGGATGAAAGAGTAATTTGTACTTTCAAGTCTTATTATTTAAGAAACATATTTTGTAAGGTTACAGGTGCCATAGATTGTGATTCCTGTAATGGATCTGGGCAAAGATCCATTCTAGATGCCATTAAGAACATTCATGATTCATGGGAGGAGGTCAAAATATCAACCTTAGCAGGAGTTTGGAGGAAGTCGATTCCAACCCTCATGAATGCCTTACAGGGTTCAAGACTTTAGTGGAGGAAGTAACTGCAGATGTGGTGGAAACAGCAAAAGAACTAGAATTAGAAGTGAAGCCTGAAGATGTGATCATGTGATTGCTGCAATCTCATGATCAAACTTTATCAGATAAGGAGTTGCTTTTTATGGGTGAGCAAAGGGAAGTGGTTTCTTGAGATGAAATCTACTCCTGGTGAACATACTGTGAACTTTGTTGAAACAACAACAAAAGATTTAGAATGTTGCATAAACTAGAGCAGTGGCAGGGTTAAAGAGGATTGACTCCTTTTTGAAAGAATCCTACTGTGGGTGAAATGTTCTCAAACATCATTCCATGCTATAGAGAAATCTTTCATGAAAGGAAGAGTCAATGGATGCGGCAAACTTCATTGTTGTCTTATTTTAGGAAATTGCCACAGCCACCCCACCTTCAGCAACCACCACCCTGATCAGTCAGCAGCCACCAACATCGAGGCAAGACCTCTCCATCAGCCAAAAATTATAACTCACTGAAGGGTCAGATAATCATTAGCATTTTTAGTAATAAAATATCTTTTAATTAAGGTATGTATATTGTTTTTTTAGACATGCTCTTACACACTTAATAGACTACAGTATAATATAAACATAATTTTTATATACACTGAGAAACCAAAAAATTTGTGTGACTGGCTTTATTGTGATAGTCACTTTATTACAGTGGTCAGGAACTATACCTGCAATATCTCTGATGTGTGTCTGTATGTGCCTGACCTAATGGTGAAGAAGATGAACTTCTCAAGGGTTTACAGCTCTGGAAGAAGACAACCACTGAAACAGGCAATGAAGATCGTTATGAATGTTGTAAAAGAGCAGAGGGTGGTGGCGTCAGGTATTTAACAAGCACAGAGTAGTGAACCAGTACATGCAAACATGGGCAGAAGCCATCCCAGGTTAAATGTATGGCACCAGTGAAGGTTCAGGAAAGGGCATGAAAGCATATGGATTAAGGCAGTAAACAGCCTGTAGGACAGTTTGGCTGGACCAAAAAATAAATGAGGGTGAAGAATAGAGCGTGAAGTGTAGTTTGAGGATAGGTGGCAAAGGGCTAGAATACCAGGCTAAGAGTGTGGACTTTATCCTTCAAACAATGGGAAGATATTGAAAGTTTTAAAGCAGGGACAGGGACACAGTTCATATTTTACAGAGATTTCTCTACATAAGCTCTATGGGAGCAGGAGCCAAATTTGTTTTTGCTTACCAGTGCAGGCATCTGTATCTGTCAGAAGAGCAATACGGTGTGGCCATGCGGGGATGCAGGCTGATGAAATTACCACCATTTCAAAGGCTGTGTATTGCTAGAGAGAGAGAAAAGAGAGCTCTGGGGCTCCTCAGAGTGGCAACCAAATGCTGTGTCTGAAAGTAAGAGGGGCGGGTCACATCCACTCCACCACACTGGTCAGGGGCTGGGAAGTATAATCCCACCATGTGCTGGGAAGGAATAGAATTGGAAATGTTGGTGTACTAAATGATTATTAAGCATCAATAAATATTTTTTAATTGAACAAATGAAGCAATTTGAGGGAGTAAGTTGGAGATAATTTGATGAGGCCTTATCTAGGGTAAATAGAGAATAGGGAAGGAATAGAAGAGAGAGTCGGTGGCAAGTCAGATGTACAAGGAGTGAAAGAGCAGTATGATATCATATTTCCAGTCCAGATGAGAATAGGAAGGGTGGTGCCAATGGGAAGGTACAAGTCGAGGTGTGTGCCCGCGTGCATGCTTGGCACAATGCAGCTGAGACACCTACACTTGGCTTCACCTTTTGCCTGTTAAGATCTACCATCTTGGCTTCAGGCCTTTTGCTCAGCATACTTTGCATCTCCCTCGAGTCAAGTCACTGGAGACTCAACTAGAAATCAGAATTGGTCCCTCTTCTGAGATAGATGGACAGACTTCCCATAGGTAAATAGGATATGGAAGAATTTTAGGGACATGTAAGGCATTTCACATACATCACCTCATTTAATCTTCAAAACATTTCATAAGTAAGATATGATTATGTTACTGTTATAAAAAGAGAATTATTAAACTATCTAGTATCTGGCTCTGCAGTGTAATCTTGTGCAAGTTACTACACCTGTCCAAGCTTTTGGTCCTTCTATTTTAAAAGATGAATACACGGAAGGGCCTGAGGATCCATTCGCACACTGCCCTGACCTCTTCTCACACCTGCCAGGGCCCATGATCCAGAAAAGGGGTAGAGGGGCACTTAGCCCTGCCCCTGGCCCATACAGCAAAGTGACTTCATGTCCCTCCTTCTCCACAAGCCTAGGGCGCCAGTAAGCCAAAGCCAGGAGAGCAAGGACCAGACTCCACTCATGGCCCACATGGCACACTGATATCATGCCCTCCCAGTCCACTTTGCATGCTGATGCTGAGGTCACCCTGTGGGCATCTTCACTCTCAGGGATCCCAGAAGCTAGTTTTCTAGAGACACAGGTGGCACTAAGAGAAGTGGGGCTTGCATGGAGTCAATGTGACATCAGCCTTAGTGACCAATGGCTTTGGCCACCTTAAAGGGACATATCTGAATCTAGTGCAATCAGCTCTGTGACTTTAACTTCAATGATCCCTAAATGTTTTTTATAATCCTCTCCCTCTTGTGTTTTAGATTCTCAGGCCTGTAGAGCTTGATGACCAGAACCCTGAAACTTTTAACTAACTATTTGACCTTTCTGAATTGTTTCCCAGAAATGGCGGGATTTCTGCAAGACAAAGTCGCTGAGATTCTGAAGGCCCCCGGGCAGAGTTCCTGACACTGATACTCACCATTCCTTACCAATCCACCCCAATGTAGCCCCTTGTTAGTTACACCAGTACCTGCCCCAATGCACACAGCCCCTCCTTAAAAAGCCTGTAATCTCTGTTAGTTGGGGAGATAAATTTGAGGCTGATTCCCTGTTCTTCCAACAGACATCTTTGGCATTAAAAAATTCCTTTCTAGATGTGGAAACAACCCAAGGGCCTATCAATACATGAGTGGATTAATAAAATGTGGTCTATGTATACCATGGAGTACTACTCTGCCACAAAAAACAATGGTGATCTAGCACCTCTTGTATTATCCTGAATAGAGCTTGAGCCCATTCTACTAAGTGAAGTATCACAAGAATGGAAAAACAAGCACCATATGTACTCACCATCAAATTGGTATTAACTGACTTAACTGACCAACACTAAAGTGCACATGTGGTAGTAACATTCATAGGGTGTCGAGCACGTGGGAGGGGGAAAAGGGATGGGCATATTCACACCTAATGGGTGCAGGGTGCACTGTCTGGGGGATGGACATGCTTGAAGCTCTGACTTGGGTGGGGTGAAGACAATATTGTAACCTAAACATTGGTACCCCATAATATGCTGAAATAAAGAAAAAAAATTTCCTTTCTTCCTTGGCAATCCTCATTGTCTCAATAATTAGCTTTTTGTGCAGTGAGCACCTGGACCTAAGCTGAAAGCCCCTTGCAGTTTCAGTTTCAATAACTCTAGGGAGCACCTTGTCTGCTAGTTGCATTGAGATTGCATGCAGTAGGGATTGGGTAGTTCCAGAGCAGTGTAGATGCTGTGATCTGGAGGGGTAATGGAAGAACAATTTGACCTGTAATCTCAACTTCTTTAAAGAGTCATATACATGTGTTGCCTCTACTCATTTCCCATTCACTCTTCAACCCATTCCATCTGTTAGAGATAATTTTGAAAAGGTAAAATCACAAATATAGAAATATAAAATGAATACATGTCAAAAAAATTTAACTCAATTAATGAAGGAAAGAGTTGTCAAGCTAAAATAAACCACAGAGAGACCAACTCTCCAAAATAAAGAGCTTATTGAGGAAGAGCAAGGAATTACAATTCAGGATATGCATGTTATGGTAGACCATAGGTGCATTCAAAGAGGTTGGGGTAAGGGAAAGCATTTTTTTTTTTTAAATAATTACATGTAAGCTGCCTTGAAATAAAGATCACTGGTTATAGTGGTTTGTTGCAGGAATCAGCATTAGCTTATTGGTAGAGACAGACATTGTTGGGCAAGTGTTCTTGTGCAAGTGTATTATCTGGAATACTGCTGTTTTGATGAATTTCTTGTGATAAGTCCTGTTACAGGAATACATGCCTGAGGGCTCCTTCTTCATGGCCTCCCAGACCCAATTTGTTAGGGTATGATATAAGTAACTCCATTTTGATACTGATAATTTCCACACAGTAAAATCTTACAGCCATTTCAGAGAATCTTAAGAAACACGTGAATAGGTAGTGGTATTGCGAAATAAGTTTACACCTCTCCTCCTACCTCCCTCCCATGCAATGGATCAACAAGATTTTATGACTCAACTACCAAATTGGATTAATCTTTTCTCCAGTTTCACAAACACCATCTTAGTCTGGGCCACAATCATCTGTGGATCAGATTACTACCTTCCAATTGGGCTTGCCCCCTGCCCCTCAATCCATTCTCTACAATTTCCAAAATGATCTTTAAAAAAGAAACAAAGAAAAGAACAAGAATAAACTAGGTCATGTTGTTCCCCTTCATAAAATGCTTTCTTTACTTGGAGATTTAAATCCTTATGCTTGCTTACAAGGAACTACATGATCTATCTGTGCCTTTGTTACCTGAAAGATTGGGGTTCACATGCCTGGTGAGTAACAAATGACTCTCCACAAGAATGTGAGTCTTGGTCAGTAGGAGTTTTAATTACTTGCAGCAAGTAAAGAAAGCACCAGGAATATTCTCCAAAGCAGTGTCTCCCCAAGGGAAAGTGGCATGGGGTTTTTATGGGCAGTAAAGAAAGAAAAAGGTGTGTTATCACACACAGGGGAGGTGTTTCTATTGCACCTGTGTGATTAGTTTGTCATGCTAGCATACAGGTGTCATGTTATGGTAATGAAGCTAGAGCTCTTCCCTGGGTGGAGACTTTAGCATGCTGATGAGAAAGGTTCACTTGAGTTCATCTGCAAGCTGCCAGGGTCAGTCAGGGGCTAGTTTTAGCCAGCTGGGTTTAGCCACCGATCTCATAAACAAAAGGTTGCTGAACAGGTTGATTGCTCCAGTTGGTTGAATTCCTAGAGTCCCTGGAGACCCTCCCTTCCTAACTACACCTCTTCTCCAACCTCATGTCTCCCCACTGTGCTCCTGGACCTTCTGCTTACAATACACTTTCCCCTGAATTTTGCATTGTCATCTTCAGATTTCAGCTTGAATATTGCCTTCTCAAGCTTTCCCAGATCCTCCATCCTAAATTGGCCATTTGTTACCACCCAACTGGATTCCTTCCCTGTTGCCCATGAGGAGGCCAACACACTGAGAAAGCAAGGATTGCAGCAGAGAAAGAGTTTAATATCACACAGTGCCAAGCAAGGAGAAGGGAGGAAATTTCTCAGATCCATGTCCCTAAGAATTTTGGGGCTAAGGTTTTTAAAAGTAGTTTGGCAGACAAAGGGCTGGGGAATTACATATGCTAATTGGCTGGGGATGAACTCATGGGGTTGGGAAGTAATTTCTGTCTTCTTGGCTCAAACACTTCCTGGGTAGAGGGTCACAGGACCTGTTGAGTCGGTTCCCATGCCTGGCCACTGGTCCGGTTGGTGTCAGTTGGGCTCTACCCATCCACAACTGCAGAGTCTAGAAGATACCTTAAAGACCAGTCTTAGGTTTTACAATAGTGATGTTATCTATAGAAATGATTGAGGAAGTCACAAAGCTTACACCAGTCAAGGATATATGACTCTTAAGCAGTAAGCAATTACAGGAAGGCAAGCTATGAAACAATGGCTGGTTAACTTTTAGCTGTGTCTACACTTCTATAGAAATCAGACTTTTACAACAGTTCTTCCCTTATTGTCTTATGTTACTTTAATATAGGTGGTTTCACGTTTGGTCATCTTATTTAAAATTTTAAATCTATAATATAGCATGATCACTTTGATACAAGACTCACTTATTCATTTGTTTGTTGCCCATCTCCCCACCACCGATTAAAATGAAAGTGCATAAATTCACCGAGAAAATCCCTGGCCTAGCTGCTCACCACTGTATTCTCAGCTAATAGAACACTTAATGAGTTCAGGGTGTTTTCCATCCCTGAGTTGGGGCCTTATCATTTAAATTAAGAGGTTAATTGTCATAACAAAAAGTCTAATTATTTAAAGCTAGTGCTTCATGAGATATGTTTATAAACTATATAGGATTAGTTTCTGTGAAAAATACTTTGGATTAAAGAAAAATGGTGTAAAAAATATTTTCTGTGCTTGTTTCCCAAAGCATACTATTGAAAATTTTTCTTTTCAAGGATGCTAGTAGTCCTTTTTTAAAAAATTGCTTAGATCATAAGCTATAAAAATAATTTAAGGGTTGATAACCCAATCTAAATTTCTTAGAATGAAACTTCTAAAAATTCACTTATTCAGCGGACATTTTTTGCTCTTGTCTCTGGGAAGGCTCTATGTTGGATGCTAGAGGATTCCAAATAAGACCTGGTGGAGGTGACATTTGCGTTTGGTGTTTCAGTATGAGTAGAGTGAAAATATAAGTAGATATAAAGGGGAGAAACTGACACTTTAGACAGAGGTATAAATTCAGGTCGTGTTCTGGAGACAGACTATAAATTAGATTAGCTGGAAGGGTTGGCAGGATTCAAATCATCAAAGGCCATAAAGTTGAGGAGTTTGATTTTACTCCATGTGGGAAGCCAACAGAGATTTTAAACTGAGTGCCATGGTCCTCTGTTGTTAGTGTTGTTGCAATGGATAAGACTGTGACTGTGCAATATTAGCTAAGCAATGAACGAAGGTAAACCTCACATACTTAATCAAAATCAGTAGGTGCCAGGCACTAGCGGGTGATTATGAACAACAAGAGTTTCTAGTAGATCTCGGAATTATACATTAGAACTAAATGAGATGCAAAAAAAGATTGATTTGTTTACCTTTCAGGAATTATTTACAGGGCACCAACCATGAGTCAAGCACATGGAGAGGGCGGAGGGACCTCCAAGCTATTGTCAGTATATCAAAAGACCTAAAAGAAAATTGTTCATTTCCCCTCAACAAGCTGAGTAAGGTGATTGATTAAAATTTCATGCTTATTTGCTTTGGACTGGAATTTATAGGAACTCATTGTGGGAACACTGATAATCTCAGGCTCTGATGAGATGATGTAGGTATATGGGTTTGTTTTTTTTAAGGTTATTATTCCTCGACATTATGATATTTTGTGGGGCTTTATTTTAATATTTAGTTTAAAGAATAAGATAAAGAGACTCTAATAAAGATCAAGAATGCATCTACCTGAAAGACAAATACAGTGATTGCTCTTTACATATAACCTTAAATCAGGAACAATGTAACATCTAATGTTAAAATAATTTAAATCATGAGTGCATAAGGTTTGCATCTTGATGTACCTGAAACATATTCCACATTACCTTGGCTTTCATGTTCTTTAATTTTTCTATTAGATTAGAAGTTATTCATTTTGGGGGCTGAACTGAAATTTAATGTAGTTTACTAGGTAAAATTACTCAGAATATCAAAGAGCCACTGAAGGGAAGGGGAATATTCAGGAGAGAAAAGTGATGAAATTCAGATTCCACCTTTACAGTCTCTCTTATGTAACAGCCAAACCTGCTTCTCCTCCCCTATTTCCCACCTCTGTCATTCAGTTATAAAACCCAGAAGCCTGGGCATCATTTTTAACTCCTGCCTCCATTTATTTCTTCTATCGAATCACAAACCAAACTACTGGCTCTATCTCTGAAACTTCTCTAGAATTTTATCCTCTTCCTTATTCACACTACCGGGGCCTACACTGGTGCTATGGGAGGCACTACACTCTTACTGTACTATGGCTTTTTCTTTTGTTTTGCAGAGTAAGTGGAATTCACAAACTGTTGAGCAAACCAAGGTCTATGTGACCCTGTCCAGAAAGATAAATTATGCATAATGCAACAAAGAAGAAAACATGTCATAGTTGTCAAATTCTTGTGATGTCCTATGTCCAGAAGCTATGCATGCTAGCTATAAATATTTAGTTTTTACTAGAAGAGAATAAGGAATTTGTCCTTCAGTGTCCTGAATGAGCTAGAAAGTTGTGATTGGGTATCTTAATTGAATCTGCCTCAAATATCAGCAAGGTATGATGGGACGTCACACCACAGGCTCACCATTGTCACTTAGGAAAAGTTTAACTGTGGTCAGATCACCTCCCTTGTTGGATAGTTGAGCCTGGCATGTACATGCAGAAATGAAGGTAATAACTATTGCTTAGTATTGTCTTGCATAAGAAAGTAAAGTTAAAACAATTTTTTTTTTTTTTTTTATTGAGACAGAGTCTCACTCTGTTGCCCTGGCTAGAGTGAGTGCCGTGGCGTCAGCCTAGCTCACAGCAACCTCAAACTCCTGGGCTTGAGCGATCCTCCTGCCTCAGCCTCACAAGTAGCTGGGACTACAGGCATGTGCCACCATGCCCGGCTAGTTTTTCTATATATTTTTAGCTGTCCAGATAATTTTTTTCTATTTTTTTTTTAGTAAAGACAGGGTCTCGCTCTTCCTCAGGCTGGTCTCGAACTCCTGAGCTCAAACAATCCTCCTGCCTCGGCCTCCCAGAGTGCTAGGATTACAGGCGTGAGCCACCACGCCCGGCCTAAAAAAAATTTTTAAAAAACATTTTTCAGTTTATTCTATCTCCTGAGACTACTACTTTTTGTGTAATTAGAAAAAGCGAAGTAAGACCAAAGCATAATCGCCTCCCCAACAGCCATTTTTTCTTTTTCTTTATAATATATGACACACACTTATACTTAAAAAATTATTATTTATCTGAAATTCAAATTTAACTGGGAATTCTTTACTTTTTTGGTAATCCTAATATTGATATATTCAACAGTTTTGTGCATCCTTCTGGGTTATCTCCTCCTTTGACTTTATTTGAGCTATTTACAACTCTGTAAATGGTAGAGTCTGCAAATGACTATTGTCCATAAATGTGCAAATGAATTCAGTCCAGTGAAGGGGCAATTGGTTTCTTTCCCTGTCCTTGTGGAAAAAGCTAGTTCTGCATCTATTTGTAAATTGATTTCAGCATTCCTTATCTAGCTTTCTAATCTATCTATCTATCTATCTATTTATCTATCTATCTCTTTGAATTCTCCTTTGAAGCAGTTATAATATTTCTTACTGGTTCTTTCATTAATTAATGAGTTAAATAAAATCTTTGACACATGTTGGTTAATTTTACATTTGTATGAGAATCATAATTTTACCTTACTTTAAAAAATATATATATTTTTTAGCAATGCTTTTTTTTTTTTTTTTTAGAGATAGGGTCTAGTTATATCACCCAGGCAGCTGGTATCGAACTCCTGGCCTCAAGCAAACCTCTTGCATCAGCCTCCTGAGTAAATAGGATTACAGGCATGAGCCTTTGCTGCCCTGCTAACAATACATTTTGAAAGATTAGTCAGTTCACTGCTACTTGATCAGTAAGTGGTAGAATATATTTTTGATCACCTCAGGAGGCTTTTTTTTAAAGCTATTCCAAAGCAAGTTATTTCTTACATTTATTTTTGGCAATTTTTTTTTTTTTTTGCTAAAGGAGTAATAAGGTATAATGACCTACAAAATAAAATTGTAGGCATTGTTCATCATAGGGACACTTGGCAAAGTAACTGGAAGGAAGGGTTGGGAAAGAGCAAGAGCAACAGAATGATAATGACTATTTTCTTTAATAAAGTAAAAAAAAATACCTCTTGAGCTAAATCCTTGCAGGGAGATGGACAATGTCTCTAGCACCTGGACCAATTCATGGGTTTTATTTTATTTTTTATTCTATTTTAGACTTGGTCTCTCACTCTGTCACCCAGGCTGGAGTGCAGTGCCATGATCATAGTTCACTGCAGCCTTGAACTCCTGAGCTCAAGGGATCCTCCCCCTAGCTGGGATTGGCCCAGCAAATTTCTTTTTTCATTTTTTTTTTTAAGAGATGGGATCTCTCTCTGTTGCCCGGGCTGATCTCAAACTCCTGGCCTCAAGTGATCCTCTTGCTTTAGCCTCCCAGGGAGCTAGAACTGCAAGGGCACACCACCATGCCTGGTCATTTTTTTGTTTGTTTGTTTTGTAGAGATAGGGTCTCACTGTGTTGCACAGGCTGGTCTTAAACTCCTAACCTCAAGCGATCCTCCCACCTTGGTCTCCTAAAGCGCTGGGATTACAGGTGTGAGCCACTGTGCCCAGCCTACAGCCTTACTCTTAAGCAGTTCTTAACCAGAATCCTTAGGGGAAGGAGGAAGGATAGAAATGGGGAGGGAAAGCCTTTAACACCTCTCCCTAGATGCCAACACACCATTTCTATTCTGCTCTACCCTCTTCTAGAAATTTCCTCTTCAAAAACACCCTCTCCCCAGCGCCCTGTCCCTTTGATGCCTTAATTGTATGAGGGACCGTATAGAGACATAAAATGAGTATTTCGAGAAAAGCACAGGGAGGGAGCAGTGTTTGGTGTGTGGTTCTGGGCTGGATCCTGTAGGAAGTGAGGATCTGGAAGAAGAGGAATAACCACATGGGCAGCTGGTGTGGTGGATGTGTGGATCTCCATGAGTACTGAGAAAAACTCTAGCAGGCTGCCAAGTGACGGCCCTTCAAGACTGCACAGCAACATTCTCTCCACCCACCTCCACGCCCAACCATCCCTGCTGCCCTCTCTGGAGCAGTCCCAGGGGATAGAAGGCAAACACTGTGCCATGGTCCTGAGCCGCAGCATGGAGAGGCTGTTGGGGGAAGGTGGACGTGGCGTGGGTACAGATCCATGATCTGGCACCAGCAGCAGCAGGTCCTAGCAGCAAACTGAAGTTCACACTTGGTGAGGGCAGGAGCATTCTCCAGCTTCTGGGCTGTCCTTGTAACTCTTAGAACCCTGAAAGGCCCAGGCCACCATTCCTTCAACCCCTAATAAAAGTTGTGGGTGCCAGAAGTACCTCTGGCCCTAAATGATTTTTCTTTTTTTGCTGTTGTGTTAATTGCTGTGCACAGCATTGCCTTTCCACCAATCACAGCTGCTGTTTCTTTTCCAAATGAAAATAACTGTAGTAACTTGTACTTATGAATGCTTTATTATATTTTGCAATGTATCTGTTTCTATATCTATAATCTCTAATTCTAAAAAATGAAAAACCCTGCTAGGAAGCTATTAATTAGAAACCGGGGGCCCGGCACGGTGGCTCACGCCTGTAATCCTAGCACTCTGGGAGGCCGAGGCGGGCGGATTGTTTGAGCTCAGGAGTTTGAGACCAGCCTGAGCAAGAGCGAGACCCCATCTCTACCAAAAACAGAAAGAAATTAATCGGACAACTAAAAATATATATATATATATAAATTAGCCGGGCATGGTGGCGCATGCTTGTAGTCCCAGCTACTTGGGAGGCTGAGGCAGTAGGATCACTCAAGCCCAGGAGTTTGAGGTTGCTGTGAGCTAGGCTGACGCCATTGGCACTCACTCTAGCCCGGGGAACAAAGTGAGATTCTGTCTCAAATAAAAAAAAGAAAGAAAGAAACTGGGGCTTGAGCAGTATTAGCAGTGCATTAGCTGCCTAGAGAAAATTTGGGGTGGCTGGATCCTACAGAGCATGAGGAGCCATAGCAGTGTCTGCTGCAAAGCCCTGGCTCTTCCCAGTGTCCCCTTGTCCCAACTTGTACCCTTTGAATGTATTCGGCCCCAGTCTCCAGCAGAGGCTTTTATAGGAAGACATACATACTCTTCTTCCTTAGTCTTGGCCTGGAAGAAGGCAAAGTTCCAGATTTGTGCCTGCAAAGTATTAAACCACAGTCCTGATGAATGTGGACATAGCTGGCTTGTTTATTAATTACAATCTGTACTCTCACTAGTTTGGGGGCCATGTACACCCAAGCCCTAGTATAGTGCCTGGCACACAGAAGACATTCAGTATATTTGTTAGGGGAAATGAATACATCACATGCAGTCTTTTGTTTTGTTCACATCAGAAAACAAAAGCATACAATTCTTTTTTAGCATTAATAAGTATTGGATTATTAATGATGGAGCAAGTTGAAAATTAATTCAACAGCAGAATGCTATTATAGGCCAATATAATAAATTCTCCATGCCCTGTAACAGATTCAGATACACACAGGTAGATTCCTTAGCACAATCATAAACTTTTGCAAGTAGAATGAACACAGGTTACATTTCTTTTTCAAATCATACACTAATATATGCTCATAATAAAAAGTCATACAACACAGATGTACAGCAAGAGTATCCTTCAATATCGCCCTCTTCAGTCCTTCCTTCTCTAGAGATAAGTACTGTTAATGACTATGTGAGCTTCAAATATTTTTATTCATTTGTAAATATGTATAGTGATTTTACATAAGTAGGATTATAATCTACATATTGTTTACTATTTGATGTTTCAGTAATCACCTTTCCAGTTCAGTACGTTTAACTCTGTCTGCTGGTTGCATAGTGTGGATATCCCATAAAATACTTAAGCATTCTCTTGCTAGTGGATTGTCAGATGCTCCAGAGTTTTTGTTCTTAGAGTAATGCTGCAATGAGCATTCTTTTGTAAGGGTGTGTGCATTTGCTTATGTTTCTGTGGAATAGATCTCTAGAAGTGATATCACTGGATCAAAGCATATGGACATAAAATTTTGACAGACAGACTTTACCAAATTGGTCTCTAAAAATGTTGTATCTCCAAAAAATCATGTATTATGATTGATGATTGATGTGTATGATTGACATGTCCATCAACTGTTTTTGACAGTTCCCTGCCTACATTCTTACCAATATTGAATATTAGCAATATTTTTTCCAATTTTAAGGATGAAAAAATTATACCTTATTGACATTTTATTTTTTATTTTCCTCACTACCAGTGAGGGTGAACATCTTTTCTAAAGCTTCCTGGCCATCCACCTTTCATCATATATAAACTACTTGTGCATGTCCTTAGGAGACAGATGTCTCCATCCTTCTGTAACCAGTGGGGCTAAGACTGGGACTGAGAGTTTTATTGAGAGCATGTATAAATTGCTCAGGATTGTTTGCTTGACACCCATTCACTCTGACTTCCAAAAGCTGGGAGGTTTGGTTTGGGAATACTTCCACATGACTGTCAAGAGCGTGCTTTAGCCAACGAATCCAAGCTGGGGAAAAGAAAGGACGCACAAGTTGAATTACTGTGTATCTGAAAGCAATAAGAACCCCCATCACTGGTGGTAAGCAGGATAGCATTAGACTTTGACATATACAATCATATTACTAAAGTTTTAATCTATGGTTAATTTTGATTGGATGCAGATAGAAGTCAAGGTGTTGAGACCAAGCCCCCGCTTCTCTAAGTCAGTATGGAGCCATCAATCACCATTAGGATTGTGGAGTGAGGTGCTCCTTTATAACCATGTGGGAGGCCTTCGAAAAAGAAAATGATAGGTTTATGTTAGTTAATTGCCAACCCGGAAGATGCTCTGAAATCCAGAGAGCCTCTATAGCAGATCAAAAGTGGACTCATCTCCTACAGACTGTGTAGGCTCAGATCTGATTATAAGGGTAGCAAAGCTGCAAAGGAAACTAGATGCACAGCCTCAACAAGGGTCCTACATCAAAGTCAGGGCCCTGAGTGAAAGACAGGGACCCTGAGTCCTGGTATAGAAACATTTTGGTGAATGAGTCCAAGAATCTTAAACCTCAGATTTTCTGGAGCCTTATTACCTGTCAGAAACGCTCTTTCCCTTGAAGAAAAGTCTCTCTTTTCCTAAGGAGTGCAATGACCTTACATGAAGCACATAACTCACAAGATGATGCTGGTTCTCCTCAAGACCTTCCCCTCCCTCACTTATTACAGCCAGGATCATAGCCAGAGTCAGCTCTAAGCCCAGCTTTGGAAGTCAAATACAAGTCCTATTCTTGGCATACATAGCTCACGCAACAAAGGAATTACAGAACCTTGCTAGTATACGCAGGAAGGAAAGGTGGAAAATACGTGCAAGTGATCTCAAAAGTGGTTTTCCACAGGGAAGAGTGTACAATAGGCTGGAGAAAGGGAATCCATTGTCATGAGATTACTCACCTGTGACTCAGGACTTACTGTCTGGCAAGGACACTGGAATAATTAGTTCTAAGAGTTTATTGTGATGGCTCATTGAACCCTGGACATGACGAACGCCCATAGTAAATGAAGTGAAGTTTCTAGAGCTTCTTTGGCATGGTATTAAACTTGTTCTTGGCGTAGGGAATATTAGAGTGGATTTATTATGTGAGGTCTAAGTACTCATAACCTATGTTCTCCAAGAGGGCCAGACACTCTCCGTACTAAGGTAATAAGAAATGCATGGATAAGAGGCCACTGGCATTTATTTGAAAAGCTTGGTAATTGCTGTTTTCTGCAGGCTAGATAGTCCCTGTTTCCTGCAGACAGTGAGAGAAGCTGTCGTGAAACGGGGATCCTTGAGGTCAGTGGGGATGCTGGAATTCCAGAATGGCAGAGCCTAGAAGGCAGCAGGTAAGCATTGATGGCGGAATGACATCGTTACTGCAGCAAGGCCAGAGTGGCAATCAGGGTGCCTCGACCTACAATATCTATGGCAATGACTGAAAGATCAGGGTGCATCCAGGTGTGAGATAGATGAGCACCCAATCAAGGCTGGGTGATTTTGTGACATCAGCTTCATCGTTTTTGTTAAAATGACATAAACCAATTGTAAAAAAGTCCAGTGTATGAAGAAAATTCCTCAAAAGAGTAATATTCTCACCAGAGAATACCACCTTTACCATTTTGGTGACCATTCATCCAAATTTCTCTCTGTGCTTGTGTTTGTAATTTTATATACATGGGATCAGACTGCATGTGCTGTTTATGTAACCTGCTTCCTTGGGTCAATGTTCTGTAGGCATCCTTCTTTATCAATGAAAATAAATAGTCAAGAATTTTGACTATATAGGGGCAGTATGACATGTGTTTATGGGCCTATACACTGGACCAGACTAACTCAGTTCAAATGCTAGTTCCACCCCAATTTCTATCTTTGTGAAAGTAAATTGAATTCCCCATGCCTCAGTTTCCTCACCTCTAAAATGGGTATAATAACAGTATGTTCTTACTTCTTAAGATTATTGTGAGGATTGAAAGAGTTAATACATAGATCAGTGCCTAACAAGTGTCACTTGTTATTAGCTATTGCTTTCAGTCTTCTGATAGTTTACAATTAAGTTGTTTCTTTTAAAAAAATTTACATAAACAGTGCTGCATAAACATCTTTGCCCTACATCTTCTTATATGTGGATGATTAGCTTCTTAAGAAAATTCCCAGAAATGAGATTTCCAGAGCAAAAGTCATGATCTTTTTTCCTGAATGATAACTTTTATATTTTTCAGAATTTACTTAAATTCTAGAGTTAAAATTATGTCCTCCAGGACTATGCTGGTAAATATGGATGTGTCTTATTATCTCTTTTTTATTATTAAATAGGAATTTGAACTTGAGGGAGAGGAAAATTAGAAAACAAGGGCTCAGATTACTATTCGGTGTTTTGTGACTTTTAAATTGCATCTAATTCCATCCCCTGCATGTTTTGGCATGAATACAGCAGCACTGAATCTTGACCAGGGTATCATGTTTAGAATAAGTGAATGAGATCAGTGACCTTGTACTAATGACCATGATCCTTTAGAAAGTGGTTTTTGCAACATGACCCAGTAGCCTAATGGATGATATCTGAGTCTTGAGAAAAATATTTCATTGATTGTCCACTTTGGCATCCAGATGTGACATTGAGATGCTTCCCAGTTCTCCCATCCATGACTTCATTGATCCTCATGGCAGTATTTGCTGGCTTGGTTCCTATTCCATGGCTCCTTGTCTCTGAATCTGTGAACCATTGTTAATTTCTCTCTAGAGAAAGAAAGCTTATTTTCTTCCACTATCTGTATTCTATCTTTGTTTTCTGCTCCTCTAAGGAAATATCTACCTTGACTCTTTGTCCTTTTCCTTAAAATTTAACATACTCTTTTCTTGAAACATTTTTCCCAATTTAATCTTTGAGTGCCTTTTTCTAGAATATATTTTCATATAACAGCCCTGTTTTAGAGAGAAGCTCATTCATTCCTTTTCTTTGTATGTGTTCTAGTATATAGGAGCCTGGGAAGGTGGTAAAGTCAGGCATCCAAATTGAATAAAAGTGGTCTTAATTCATGTTTTTATGAATTAATTCCTCACTCATGCTTCCATGCAATTTTTTCACATGGGTATCATTCATTTGCTTAGTCATTATGCAATTATTTATGCATGGAA
Source organism: Avahi laniger (assembly GCA_963575035.1). Taxonomy (NCBI): domain Eukaryota; kingdom Metazoa; phylum Chordata; class Mammalia; order Primates; family Indriidae; genus Avahi; species Avahi laniger. Next base: position 21,691 of record CAUYSK010101863.1, read on the forward strand.
TATTAATGTATTCTACACGCCTGCATTCTGTTTTCATACATTCATCTCAGCACCCATTCGTTCATGCTGTAATCATTCAATTATTGAATTCAAACATTCATTTACATAGAATTCATATACTTATTTAGTTATTCTATTAATATATCAGTCAGTAAGGAAGAAACCAATGGCACACTCGAATTAAGATGACTCGAAGGGATTATGTACAAAGGTGTGAACAGAATGTAGGAAAATCACAAGGATTAGTGCAGCCCCCCAGAGCCAGCACTGTTACCGCCTCTGTGTCCGAAAGGGCACAGGGAGGGATAAATTGAGACCTTTTTTTGAGGGATGCAGTAAGGCCCTGATACCCTGGATGGGAGGGAGTCTGGGCATAAATATTATGATCTAGTTCTCCTTCTGCTTGCAAAGCTCCTCCTCACTTCCAATACTGTCTGAATGGAACGGAAAGTCAGTGTGCAAGAGAGGAGATAGAGGCAGTCCACCCTGGTTTGCCTTCTGGGGCACAGAGCAGGAAGAAGGTGGGTAGAAAGTGTATCCAGAGAGGCAAAAGAAAGATATCCCACATACCCTCTGAGGTTCCGAGGCTGGCCAGCACTGCATCATCCCTTGTCTTTCCTATTAGTGGGAAAGGAGCAGCAAAAATGGGCGGGGAAATCCTGTCCAGGAAACTATTTTCACAACAGAAAGCCGCATAAATGGAGTCAGCCTGGCTATCCGTGAATCTCTGGATTATGTTTCTTTGGGAAAACCTCTGGGTTCCTCCACTACCTCCATCCAAGAAAGGTACTCTCTTCTGTAACAGCATTTTAACAATATATTGGGTCTGGATGACTGCACTACATAGCTCGAGGACACAGACTGTGTCTTCCTTGTCTTATGTCCCCAGAGTATAGCCAGGGCTGGGCACAGAGTAAATGTGGAATGAAAGGATGAATGTTTGAATGCTTGAATGAGACGGTGCTAAGAAGTTCAGCGAGGTAATATTATAGAACCTTGAATTTCTTTCACTATCCCACAAGGTGGCAGCAATTACCATGGTCCAATTTTCTTATGTGTAGACTTCAGATACACATCTTCATTGAAGGTCTTATGAATAGAATACATCTATTTTCAAAATTATTATATCAAAGACAGGATAATGCACTGAGGAAAACAAAGAGAAAAATTAAATATCTATTATCACTAATATATAAATAGTATAATATACAAATAGGTATAATAGATATGGCACTATAATAGATAATTTTACTTCAAAAGCCATTTAGAAAATATGTTACTGGCCGGGCGCGGTGGCTCACGCCTGTAATCCTAGCTCTCTGGGAGGCCGAGGCAGGCGGATTGTTTGAGCTCAGGAGTTCGAAACCAGCCTGAGCAAGAGCGAGACCCCGTCTCTACTAAAAATAGAAAGAAATTAATTGG